>JASANC010004846.1:0-28332 GCA_030248135.1 Theristus sp. LFF4_11
ATTATTCTTCTATCTATTTTTTTTTTCAGGTATGTAATCAACATGTGTTCGCCCTTTCAATTTTTACCTGCGACACTTTCACAGTCGAACAAAAATGTTTCCTGGGGTAATTTCATCCGTAGATTTTGCTGTTTGGGTTAATTTTTTGCCCCGACCTTGTTTTTGGGTAAAAATTGGGCATTTTTAAAAGTTCGAAGGCTTTTTACCTGATATCAAGTGTTCGCCCTTTCAATTTTTACCTGCAACACTCTCACAGTCGAACAAGAACGGTTCCTGTGGTAATTTCATCCGTAGATTTTGCTGTTTGGGTTAATTTTTTGACACAACCTTGTTTTTGGGTAAAAATTGGGCATTTTTAAAAGTTCGCACGGTTTCAACCTGGTTTTAAGTGTTCGCCCTTTCAATTTTTACCTGGGACACTTTCACAGTTGAACAAATGTTTCCTAGGGTAATTTCATCTGTAGATTCTAAAAATTTGGTTTATTTTTTTGCCCGGGCATTTTTTTGGTCACAATTGTGCATTTTTGAAAGTTTGTAGCATTTTGACTGGGTATCAGTTTTTCACTCTTACAAATTTTGTCTGAGCTACGAAATGTAGGGAAAATGTCTAGTCCGTAGGAATTCAATGCGCTGATCACGGATTTTGGGTTAGTTTTTTTACGTGAGCAACTCTAGGTGCTGAATCGTGACGATTTCGGGCGAATTGGCCGTGGAAATTGGCGAAATCGGTCCAGAAACGAAAAACAAGAAAAAGGAGTTTTTCAGGGTAATTCAATGCGCTGATTACGAATTTTGGGTTAGTTTTTTATGTGAGCAACTCTAGATACCGAATCGTGACGATTTCGGGCGAATCGGCCGTGGAAATTGGCGAAATCGGTCCAGAAACGAAAAACAAGAAAAGGGTGTTTTCCAGGGTAATTCAATGCGCTGATTACGAATTTTGGGTTAGTTTTTTTATGTGAGCAACTCTAGATACTGAATCGTGACGATTTCGGGCGAATCGGCCGTGGAAATTGGCGAAATCGGTCCAGAAACGAAAAACAAGAAAAGGGTGTTTTCCTGGGTAATTCAATGCGGTGATCACGAATTTTGGGTTAGTTTTTTATGTGAGCAACTCTAGATACTGAATCGTGACGATTTCGGGCGAATCAGCCGTGGAAATTGGCGAAATCGGTCCAGAAATGAAAAACAAGAAATCTGTGTTTTCCAGGGTAATTCAATACGCTGATCACGGATTTTGGGTTAGTTTTTTATGTGAGCAACTCTACATACTGAATCGCGACGATTTTGGGCGAATCGGTCGTGGAAATTGGCGAAATCGGTCCAGAAATGAAAAACAAGAAAACTGGGTTTTCCTGGGTAATTCAATACGCTGATCACGGATTTTGAGTTATTTATCTTGTGTGAGCAACTCTAGATACTGAATCGTGACGATTTCGGGCGAGTCGGCCGTGGAAATTGGCGAAATCGGTCCAGAAACGAAAAACAAGAAAAGAGTGTTTTCCAAGGTTATTCAATGAGCTGATCACGGATTTTGGGTTAGTTTTTTATGTGAGAAACTCTAGATACTGAATCGTGACGATTTCGGGCGAATCGGTCTTGGAAATTGGCGAAATCGGTCCAGAAATGAAAAACAAAAACAAAACGGTGTTTTCCATGGTAATTCAATGCGCTGATCACGGATATTGGGTTAGTTTTCTTACGTGAGCAACTCTAGATGCTGAATCGTGACGATTTAGGGCGAATCGGCCGTGGAAATTGACGAAATCGGTCTAGAAATGAAAAACAAGAAAACGGTGTTTTCCAGGGTAATTCAAAGTGCTGATCACGGATTTTGGGTTAGTTTTTTATGTGAGCAACTCTAGATACTGAATCGTGACGATTTTGGGCAAATCGGCCGTAGAAATAGCATAGGCGAAATCGGTCTAGAAAAAAACTAAAAATTAAGAACCTGAGTTTTCCAGGGTAATTCAATGTGCTGATCACGGATTTTGGGTTAGTTTTTTATGTGAGCAACTCTAGATACTGAATCGTGACGATTTTGGGCAAATCGGCCGTAGAAATAGCATAGGCGAAATCGGCATAAAAAAAAACTAAAAATTAAGAACCTGAGTTGTCCGGGGTTTAGGAGAATGTGTGACCAACGAATTGCACAATTTCACCAATGTCACTGCATTCAGCCACTGAATTCGCTAGGTATGTGTTTCAAACAGGTTTCTAATAAACCCCCATGGGGGTTTATTTTTGGGGGGGGGGATTATTTGGAAACTTGTCGAGGGGGTGGGGGTTTATTTTTGGGGGGGGGTTTAATTTTGGGGGGGGTTTAATAGAGGTAATACGGTATTATCTAAAAATGCGGGAGACGCATATAAAAGGAAGAATATGGCCTTGTGTAAGCAGTATGAAAGACTTGGCTCGACGCTTTTCAAGTCTCTGACGTGGTACACACGGATACAAGTACATAAGAGTCATATTTTTGCGCCGTTTATTCTTTATTTCGGTTGCACATGGCAACCCTCGTACATTGCAGACAAATGAAACTGTAACATTTGCTTTATTTCTAACATTTAGCGACCACTAAAACCACTAAAATAACGATCAGACTTTAGATCGCTGACACTGGTTTGCACAAAGTGTATCGCAGAGGCATTGGGGAACGCAAGGTTTCCTTCTGTGGCAAAGGCAATGACTCACCGGTGTATCCTGTCACAAGAGTTTGGTAAAAAGGGTGAAAATCAACGGAAGACAACACTTTTTGCACTGGTGCTGCTGTGTGCACAGCGGTGCGTACGTTGGCAACAACGATAAAGCTACAGTATGGCCGATATAAGGTAGTCCATCAATGCGGGATCAGTCGGAGACTAGACTTTTTTTAAAATGCCAATATAATTCTTATTCATGTCTGCAAGGGAGAAAGAATGAACAGAATAACACGATGAATCCATTAGTCTGAAAAAACGTGCCAAATTTGGCACACAATCTGGTTTCTGAACGACTTTTTTCTTTCATTCAAATTTCGCGCGCTCCTTTCACCCTGAAAAAAACTGCCATGTTTACTCAGCCATTCCGTACATGCAGCAATGTTTTGTTTCTGTTTTTGCACAAAATTTACAGAATTTCGCACTTGGTGTGATTTTAAAACTGAAGAGAACAATTGAAAAATAACTTCAAAGTTTTTGCGCTTTTCAGCAAGCTTTTAAACAACAAACGCGGCGCAAAAATATAACTCTTATGTACTTGTATCCGTGTGTACCACGTCAGAGACTTGAAAAGCGTCGAGCCAAGTCTTTCATACTGCTTACACAAGGCCATATTCTTCCTTTTATATGCGTCTCCCGCATTTTTAGATAATGGTTACATTGCTGGAAAAAACAATGTGAACGAACAGAAAAATAAAAAAATAGCATTTGTTTTTTTGCAGACCGTCCAGCGAACATCAGCAGCTCATCATTAACTTATTCATCAGCATTAGCAGATGTGCTGACGCAGACTTCAGCAGATGATTACGCTCCTGAATGGTCGGATCTGATTTCAGCGGTTCAAAACGCTCACTTATCGTCTGTTTGTTATCATTTATGTGAGTTTTTTAGCTCAGTTTTTTTTTGTGAAATCGCAGTCTTCATAGCTTAAAGACAGCGACATTCAATTTGCCATTAAAGTCATGTGTCATGCAAAGACCAAAAAATCTGTTTGTTGACATTATATTTGTTCTCAGTTTGCATTACAGCGTGTGGAAGCGGTGTTTGTTTTGTTGATATTTTCATGTTTTTTAATAGTTTTTTTACATTTTTTTCAGTGCAAGGTGAAAATCCAAGCGCAATCGCGGACCAGAGCACTATGGACAGCCTGTTGCACGTTTCAATCCGGCAAGACACGCCATTGATTACAAGTGTGCTTCTTCAGGTTGGCCCTCATATAGGGTGCTGTTTTGTCAACAGTTTTTGCTGATCGGTTCTTAAAGCTTGCTGGATTGAATCATTGGGTGAACGTGAATCACGAAAAAAACACTGGTCACATTCTGCAGCTCAAGTCAGTTTTTTTGCAGTAAGACGCCGGCTTTTTGCAACAATTTTTGAGCCTCAAGTGTTCCAAAACGGTTTAAACAAAACACGGAACTGAGTTGTTTCTGACAATAAGACTATCAAAACAAACGAAACGATTTCCAACATACAAAAAAAATGCAGCACGCGCTCTCAATCCAGGCGGGAGCAGACCCGAATCAATCGAACAAAACCGGCGTGACGCCGACTCAGTTGGCGACGCGACTGGCCAACGGTGAAACGGTCGAAATCATGCGGCAGCTCGGCGGTGCTTCGGCGGCAGACGCAACGAAGAGCGAACCGAATGACAACGAGCGTGCGGATGCTTCAGTCACGATGAGCAAACCCGGAACGAGCTCAATTGGCGGAGCGGGCGTTTTGTGCAGGTGCTGAACTCTCAATTATAGGCAATCAGCTGATTGGTTGGTGATCACGTGATGCTAGCTTTCTGTGCAAGACAGACTCCACACACCACCTCCAGTAATATGCATGCACCGAGAACTTGTATCATGTGCTCACCGACTAATCAGCTGATTGCCTATAATTTAAAGTCCGACCGATTGTAGATTTTGATAAGAAAACACATTTCAGCGTTGACAAAAAACGCTCTGTGGACAATAAACGCATTTCAGTAGTGTAGTAACGAATTGTGTAAGGTCGTAAAGAAGTCAGCACTTTTTAGTCATTTTTTTTGTTTCCAGCGACGTCAGCGGAGGCCGTGAGCGCATTCCCATTCCCGTTGTTAACACCATTGATCAAAATCCCACCGATCCGAGCACCGCTTTTCGGTATCGTGTCAGTGGGTTTCAGTTTGACAAAAACGGCGGTCAAATTGGACCAAATCCTGTACTGCCCGCGCGCGCGCACATGGTGAGTTTTCATAGATTTTTTTCAGTACAGCAAAGTTTTATTTACAGTTGTTTTGTCAAGTGTCGAAAGTACAAAACATTGATACAGTTTAGCGGTCAATCACTTGTTTATTTGTCTGTTGGTGTTTGTTTGTTTGTTTGTTTGTTTGTTTGTTTGTTTGTTTGTTTGTTTGTTTGTTTGTTTGTTTGTTTGTTTGTTTGTTTGTTTGTTTGTTTGTTTGTTTGTTTGTTTGTTTGTTTGTTTGTTTGTTTGTTTGTTTGTTTGTTTGTTTGTTTGTTTGTTTGTTTGTTTGTTTGTTTGTTTGTTTGTTTGTTTGTTTGTTTGTTTGTTTGTTTGTTTGTTTGTTTGTTTGTTTGTTTGTTTGTTTGTTTGTTTGTTTGTTTGTTTGTTTGTTTGTTTCCCGACATTGAACTGCCAGTTTCTATTTACGATGATTTGACATTTGACTGAAGTTACTTTGTATTTTCCAACAAAAACTGTCAAAAACTTCTCAGGGCTGCCAGTGCACCGGCAACTGCCTCACGTCAGAATGCGCGTGCGCACAGCGAAACATTGACGGGTTACCCAGTTATACAGAGGTGCGGTGATGTTCGAATAGCCAACCATGTCTCGTTTTCACACAGAGCGCAGATTAGAATAAGTGAACAACAGGATCATGCCGCAATTGGGAGGAAGACACATTTGTCCAACCCTGTATCCCGTTCTTTTCTTCTTTCACCAATTGTTTCTCTCACGTCCTCTTGTACTTTGCGTGAATGTGACATGTTTATTCGGTCGGACCTCACCATATTGCTATATTTTCTTGTGTGCCTTTTCTCTGACATCTTTTCACATTTCTCCATTTCCATTGAACCATTTTATGAGAATTCAGTCAATTTGTCGCCAATATTTGCGTTTGCAACAACATTTCTCGTTCAGACCGGCGTTCTGACGCGTCCGTACCGTGACGACCAGAGTCACTACTACAATTTGACGTTCGAATGCGGCCGTCGGTGCGCGTGCGGCCGGGCGTGTGCCAATCGGGTCGCTCAACGCGGAATCAGGTGACAGCGAATCCTGGTGGCAAAAGAAACTGAACTGCTGATGGTGGTGTACCACGTGTACGTAGCGATGGTGGTGTACCACGTGTAGGTGGCGATCGCCGCACATTCGTCAACCAAAAAAACAGCGTAGCTCCTCCACACACACACACACACACACACACACACACACACACACACACACACACACACACACACACACACACACACACACACACACACACACACACACACACACACACACACACACACACACACACACACACACACACACACACACACACACACACACACACACACACACACACACACACACACACACACACACACACACACACACACACACACACACACACACACACACACACACACACACACACACACACACACACACACACACACACACACACACACACACACACACACACACACACACACACACACACACACACACACACACACACACACACACACACACACACACACACACACACACACACACACACACACACACACACACACACACACACACACACACACACACACACACACACACACACACACACACACACACACACACACACACACACACACACACACACACACACACACACACACACACACACACACACACACACACACACACACACACACACACACACACACACACACACACACACACACACACACACACACACACACACACACACACACACACACACACACACACACACACACACACACACACACACACACACACACACACACACACACACACACAACTGATGCCTGCGCTTCAACGCGCGCTAGTGCATGAATGGGCCTTAACGTCGTATCCTACCGTCGTTAACTACCGCATCCACTCCATTATTCATATGTTTTTTGTTGCTCTTGTTTCAGATACAAACTGGAAGTGTTCAAAACGGAAAAATGTGGCTACGGAGTGCGAGCGAAAGAACGCATTCCACACGGTGCTTTTGTGGCTGAGTAAGTGCGTTTTGTGTCTCTTCTGTGTATGTGCAGTCAATCTGTTTTGTAACACATTTCCAAGCTGTGCATACTAGCGTTTGAATCTGCCACGCTCATTAGCTGCATCGTGCTAATCGCACCAATCAGTAAGTCCATTCAAAAGCGCCCGATAATCAGCTGACTGCCAATGATTACCTGATTTCAGTTTGACTGTGTAGAGCTGATTACCTAAATCTAATCCTCTAAGCTTTTCGATAAGGTAAAAAAGGATAAACTTGGTTTTCGCACTTTTTTCTTTCCTGTGTTTACCTCCACCGTTTTTAGCACCAGGGTTCTTTTCCCTGTCTGTCGGGAAAACATCCTGGATAAAACCGGTTTTATACCCTGGGTTTAAAAACCGGTTTCTGCAATGCAAACCTACTTACTGCCTGTATTCGATTTGAATGCGCTGATTGGCTGAAAATTTGTTTTAGATTCAATCAACAACACCGGTTCCACGTGAAAGCGTGCTGGACGTTGGTCTGAAGAGGAAATCGTTTTTGTAGGTACACCGGTGAGTGGGTGCACATCGAGTCAGATGAAACAGAAGATGACACGTACGTATATTCGGCACCGTCCATTGAAGCCGTGCAGTCGGAATTGAACGTTCGTGTTGCTTGTGTGGTTGTTTTTGAGTGTTCAGGCAAGATGATTTTTGTTCTTTTTGAATTGAAAAAAAAACATGTTTTAGCAGTGGAGCACACTTTTTAAATATGCTAATGAATAGTAATTGGTTCCATTACATATTGTGTTGACCAATCATTCTGCATGAATGGAAGTGGCATCGTGAAAAACGGTTTTATTTCGGAAATTAAACCGTTTCTTACTGGAAATAAGACCATTTTCACGGAAAAACGTTCCGATGTTTCACATTTAAACGGCACCATGAAACCGTATTCAATGGCCGCGTAGCTATGTTTTAACACACAGCTACGCGTCGTTAAATACTGCTCCATGAATGCCGCTCTATGCATGGATATGCTATTCAACAGTGGTACACAAGAAAAACAAGTTTCCGCTTTGTCAAAGACTGTCAGTCAAGTTTATTTTGTTTGTGGATGCAAGCGGTTTTCTTGTGCAGGACTACAGAATAGACGCGAAATATTTCGGCAACGTTTCAAGGTTCATCAATCACAAATGTGTGCCGAACGTGCAGCCGCGACGTGTGATTTGGGACAACAGGGTGTGTGCATTCGGTGTTTTTCCAATCGAATTGAAGCATTTTTTCTGGTTCATCAGTGGCCAAACGCAGAATCACTGTGCCGATCAATTATTTACAGCTGATTCCGCACATTTGCCTGTTTGCGCACGCACGTGATATTGAACGCGATGAGGAGATTTGGTTGGTGTTTGGTGGAAGAGGGAGGAGGGGGGGGGGGCTTTTGAAATTCCAATTTTTTTAGATTTCTGGTTGCGTGACTGCAAGCAACACAACAACGTTATACGTGCCCAATTCAATCTCCGTCCGACACTTTTCAATGTGAATACTCTATGCACTCATCTGGTCTTTGTTTTCAACTGATTTTTCAGTGTCGATTACGGAAAGAACTATTGGCCGGAAAAAATGAAACAGACGCATCAAAATCGCGAGTGCTGTCAGTGTGGACTGGCACAATGTAAATATCCAAGGTTGCCGGTGGGAAGTGGTGATCAAAAAGAGGATAATTAGTGGTTTTTACCATCACGCACGACTCACGGCACAGTTCAACAGCAATGAATTAGGTTTCCGTTTTTTTCACATATTTTACGCTCCGTGTTTTTTGTTGCTGCTGCTGTTATTGTTGTTTTGATCTCGAAACGAAAACTTATGATTAGCTCCATTTAACCGTCGCCGTAAATGTTAGTTGTTTTACATGTTGAACGTATTCACTACAACGCGGGTTTGTAGAGCGAAACGCACACCACTGACTAAGAATATCGAGACAGATCATGATGAGATCGAACATGTGTCAGCAGACAAAACATACACGACAATACCGGGTGTAAAAAAATAACCAACAAAAATACGTCTTGCACACATCAGGACATGAAACGAATCCTCCTCTGCCGCCCCTTTCTCAGCCGACGTCCACCTTGGTGGCGGTGCATACGGCGCCGCAGCACAATCGCTGAAAGTTGTGAACGTTTTTTTTCGAAGACCAAAAAACCATCAAAATCATCTATTTAGTTATTTTTGTTTTATTTTGGTTCCGAAACTCAATGGATGCATACATTGCAGGTCACATTGTTCCTGCGGAATACAGAGCGTGCAATGCTTTTTATTGCGGTTATAAGAGCGAATGTAAGGGCAAAGTTGAAATCAAACGCTCTATTTCTGGATAATCTATCCTCTTTCGCGAGGTCTATTGCATTCTGCTTAAGTGACAGGTTTAAGAAACGTGCTGTACTAATATAGGTAGACAGTTTCATGTATCCGAGTCCCATCAACAGGGCCGGGTCACTTGGGCACTCTTATTTGAATCACTCATTAGCGTCGTATTTGTTTTTTCTGTTTCATGGATAAGATGCAAAAAGTCCACATGATTTTATAAAAACAATTACTCAATAGAGCGACAAAAAAGGCGCCATTCAAATGAACGATGCAAATCAAAACCACAAAACGTGCAACTTGCCAGCAGTGACTATCGCAACGACAATTAGAATGAAAACAGCAACTGCGACGCCGATGCCGATGGCTAATCCGTTGTTGTTTGGCTGGGGTTTTTCGATCACTGGTGGCCTCTTTAATTGGTGTAAAATATTGACAGAATACAAAAGAGGAAACTAAAAATTTAGCAACAGGACATTTCGCCGCTTATCTCGCACAGAATATCTTTACAGAATTGTATTTGCATATGCAGGGTGTTTCAAAATAAAACGTCTTCACGATTTGTTCTGACCACCAATCTCAATCATTACAACGCGAAAAGGCGGCAACGACAGCGTCGTTCGCTGTTTGAAATTGTGTTCAATCCGAGGGTGGGTGTAGGGTTAGGGGCTTTGAAAAAAAAATTTTTTTTTATTTTTTTTTTCGTTTTTTTTTAAATTTGGATTTTTTTTTTCAAACTTAAAAAAAATTTGAAAATTTTTTCTTCTACTTTGCTCTGAAAATTCGATTTATGGCATAATTTTTTGAAAGTTCAAACCAAATTTTCTTCCCAACTTCTTTGTGTGCTTAGGTAAATGTCATTATTTGGTCATTTTGACCGACGTACTCCATGTTTTTCGATTTGGATGACTTCTAGAGTCAATTTTTAGCGTTGAAATGACTTAACTGAATTGAAATATCGTTTCAGAAATCGTTTTCTTGCAACTTAGAACATGTTTTTCAGTCGGTAGGCCATGAGATGAACATGATATCTTGTTGATTGGCGTATGTTATAGGTCTACAATGGAGTTGTGCGATATATTGTTAAACAATTTGAGCGGAGATGTTGGTTAATACCACATCACACGACCGTTTTTCAGATACCCGATAACATGGCCACATGTTAAAACTTGCGTGCTGAGCTAAACTAACGTGTTAAACTTGCGTCTGTCAGTTGCCCGCAACGTGATCGCGAAATCATGGTACGTGTTTTCGATACGATGATTTGAAGAGTGGGCTCTCGCCATGTGGCAGATAGCATAGCTGGTTGAACCTGAAAGTAAGTGTCTTGGGGGGGGGGCGACCGGGTCGACAGGGGTTGCCGACTTAGCTACAGCAAACAGGAATTTTTGAACACAGTCAAATTTTGGTAATTTTCTAAAGAGGAACCACTAAGAACGGTTCAATATTCAAGTACACGTGAAAAATTGCCCTGTTTTACTGTTGAAAATGCAACTTTCCCTCTATGAAATGGACATAATTTCAATAAAACACGATTTTCGCTCTTATAGTTTCCCGGATCGTTCTGAAAATAGTCTAGATGAACTCAGCTCGACGAGACGCTTCGAACGAACCTAACTTGTAAAAAAAATTTAAAAAAAATTTTTTTTTTTTTAATTTAAAAAAAAAATCCGGATTTTTTTCCCCCTAACCCTAGGTGGGTGCAGGCGAGCTTTTAAGCTTACGGGATTGAGCCAGGGGCCACCCTGAGTCAGGGGACACCGTTGCATGCGTCTAACTGTCAAAACCGCAAATAGCGAACTTCATGTGTTGCAAGTTGCATACGCTCGCAAAACACCGGGTCCCTTGTGGCATTATTGCCCGGATGGTTGATTTTGTAAGATTGTTTTCTAGGTTCGCTGATGTTTTACCCAGACAATAAGATCTGTCTGTTGTAAAACACCTTCGGCAGTTCTGTCCGGTGTCCGTCGCACTGACGAGCCAGAGACACCGCGGTGCGGTATGCGTCTACCTGGCGAAACCGCGAATAGCACTTTGACGCACAACTTTTCATGGGAGAACCTAAACCATCTGACACGTCACGTCATCGTTTATGCGTCCGTATTGAACGGCGATGCACGTCGACGTACGGGAGCATAAAAGAGCGCGAGTTCTAAAACCCGACGTCGGGTGACGTGATGACGAGCCAGATTGCTCTTTTTCGCTGCATAAACGATTGCGTGACGTGACATGCCGATGAAAATACGGGCGGCGAAACGGGCCTTAAAAGACTTTTTACGTTCTTTTTAACCACCCAGTGCAATTCTTACAAACCGTTCTCTGTTTGAAAATCCTTGTCGCCTCAAGCGTGTTGTTCGTAGGTCCAGGTGGCGTTTCGTGGAATGCTGCAAAAAACGGACAGGCAAAATACTGAAAAGCTGCACTAAATGCAGACCGCTTTCTAAAATCGGATTGCGCTTCCCCTTTCACCTGGACTGACTGCGGGTCAAAATATGGCATATTTGCAACTGCCATACACTCAAAAATCTTCCTCCAAGAGTGTAAATTATTCCAGAAAAGTGGTATATAATAAGAAATGAAGTATAGCATTGGAAATAGAAAAAAATGCCACTAAAAACGTTACTACCGTATTACCTTCAATAAACCCCCATGGGGGATTAATACGTCAGCTACTAATACGTAGCTGTTTTTTCTGTATGCAAGCGTTGAATAAGACACTACTTTTTATCTTTTTTTTGAGTCCGAGACTCAATGCGTTTAGTTTGCACACGGAGATAAAGAAATTGTTTTACGGAATTCAAAATTAGGTTGCGGTATACGCTTCGCCGTGTGGTGACGTTCTACGGTTGTGTGGTTCGGTTGTGCGATTTTTCCTTAAGGCATGGAACTATTGTGCCTCGGATTTTTTTGAAACGATCATACCCAAACACTGATTTTCCACGATTGTAGTATTCTCAGGGCATTGGCACAGTTTCGTCGTCGTGTTGCATTTGCTATTTCCGTCACAAAGTTGCTCAAAGTCGCAAGGCCCACCAATGGCAGCTGTGCAACGCAGTGGTGGTTAGCATGTGATTTTGTGTTTGATTTGTTTTTAGCTTGAGCGCATGGGCATCCACTGACAAGAAAAATAGTCGCACTCACATCGTTCTCAAGGAAACAAACAAGCTCATTCTCTTGTCTTAGTTTCTGGTCTGGCCATTTTTACATTCTGCTCTATTTTTGCTTCGTAATAACCACTAAAAACGTCAAATTCAAACCACATTTCTTGCCGCATTCTTTTAAATTTGCGTAAAACGATAAAAAAAATTTCAATTTGGCAAACCGTGGCAGTTTCCGTCGTTCTCTTCAAAGTAAGTGGTGTTACCCATACATCTGCAAGTGAATGACTCCAAGTGACAACTGGTGCCATTAGAGCAACGTTCGCCATTGCGACAGCTGCCAAATGGGCCGCCTGCAATTTCAGTGTAGAACTGCAATCATACGAAACAGACAACAAAAAGTTTCTTGATTTTGTATGCTGGTTACTTTTGAATGATTGTTTGTCAAAAAACGATCTTTTGATATTTTACTCAACATTTTAGCTAAAATTGCTCGGTAGTCAAGTGATTCTGAGATGCACATGAAACAAACTTGTGCAATGGAGCTGGCCGTTTGCGTCTTTGACAGCTACAGCTCCATAGGTGCATTCGCATGTTAAGTCGTCACACACGCTGCCAGTGCCATGCAAGCAGTCGGTGCTCTCAAGACAAGGCCCACCAATCAATGCTGAGATAGAAAAAATGAGAGATACAATGTGAATGTGTAACATTTAACAATTTGTGCAACCCCCAATAAACTCGCGGATAAACCGCTATGGATCCAACCATGTGTAACCAGAAATTGGTTTGCATATGTAGTGCCGAAATCATCTTCACTACCGTGTCTCGTCGAACAACGCATCGCACTCGTTCAACTGATGCTCAGCTGTTGTTCTCCGATTGGCTGACCGCTGAACACACGTGCGCAGAGGCAAGCTGTACAAGGCGGGACCCCGGCTGTGCTGGAGACACAACAACGCAGTGCACGTTGGATACTGGACACAGTGGAATGAAGATAATGATCCTCTATACTCACACACTGTAACTGTATCGGTGACCCATTATTTCCCTTTGCTATTGTCACTCAACTGTAATTATCTAACCGTTTACTTTTTTTTTTTTTTAGAGTGGGGGGGGGGGGTGACAGGTAGGTTGTGTTCTGGCTGGTGCCGTTTGTAATCTTTGATTTGCCCTTCATTCAAAAACCGTCCCCCACCTATCAAATTTTTTTCAAACATATTTTTCTTCCCGGTGACACCAAACTCACTATCTTTTACTAAAAAATTTACAAAAAAAATTGGAATTCAAAATCAAATTTCTCACTGGCTAGTGCTGAGAATTGAGATGTTTCGAGCTGAAAAGTGGAACACTATAAGAAAACATTTGGAAGTTTTTCTCACCAAATTTTTTCACAGTGTTGCCCCTATCACTCACTGAAGTCACACTACACTACACTCACACTCACACATTCTATTTTTTGAAAATTACACTGTAAAAATGAACTGAAAAGTGTAAGCCAAAAAAATTTAGATCACAAAAAAACTCAAAGTGTTCTAACAGTGTTCCAAATTTTAAGTCACGAGGTCCCAGCACAAGCCAGTGAGAGAGAGCATTTTGAAAATGGAACCTTTTTTGGTTCACCGTGTATTAACTTTTCGTGTTAAGGAGACGGAGTAATGTTGAATGATGTGTGGAAAAGCCACACAGCTGAAAAGTTGTTTCGCGCCCAAACGAAGTTCGAATACGAAATAAAATAAATTTATTTAGTGAGAAAAAATTATGATTGGTTTTTCTCAATTTCTTGCACAAATCTGCCTTCAGAATACGTTAAGTTTTGCTGATTTCAAATTGCCGCTCAGCCATGAAACGTTTTCGCTAGCTGTGCGTGCAAAACGCATATTGGGTCACGTTTAATAAGAAAGATAATACATGTTGGCGAATTGCTGCACTCTCGAAGGCACGTTTTTCTTAGTTTACATCTCGATCCTAGTGATCGTGATACACTGACCCAGACAAAGGTCGTTGCGTGGCACACCCACTTCACATTCGCAAATTTCGTTCTCGTTGCATCTACTTCCGTACTGACATCTTACATTCGCGCAACTGCCACCAGTGAGTCCTTTAACGATTGTAATGATTTCGCAGCATGCGAGAAAAAAACGTAGTTTTGTGGAGCACAGCAACATGTTGTCGTGAATGGTGTTGTTTCTCACTTTATTCGCTGATCGTGTGTGGTGACTAAGAAGCAATTTCACACTGATTTTCGCTCACCGGCACACATTGTGTTCGTTCATTGTACTTGTTATTGTTGTACTCGCAATCACAACGATGCGTCAGTGGATTGCAGTCGGTGTCAGCAACACATTCTTCTCCGTGTTCACATGTTCCGTTGTACGCAGCTGCTTTTTTACAAAAGTGACGCATATCGTTACACAATAGCTTTAAGATAACAAACTTTGAAACAAAACTGATAAAAAAAAGCTGTATTCCATTAGTCGAAGCACTCACCTTTGCATTTGTGCTGATCTTTGAAAGCACCAGAAGAACAAACGCAGCGTTCATTTTTACCGCACACGCTGCCATGGCAGAACGGTGGATCACCAGAACGACACACACCGTCGACGAAACCTGCTGTTCAACAAGTTGGCTGCATTTTTGGGTACTACACAGAACTTTCCTTAGATCTTTCTTTTCTGGACCGTTTGCTCTTCTAAACAATACGTAATTTATTTTGCTCTGTGAAAAGTTGTGAAAAATTTTCCACAAGTATAACGCAACTGTAACATGTGTTGTTTTGCACTATGGGTGGTGTTGCGCCCGTGGCAATTGGGCATCGACACGTTCCATTGGCACACTCGCTACCACCTGTGCAAATCTCACCGTTGGCGCACGAAACGTTTGGTAGCGCTGGATTTTTTTATATAAATAAAAAAAAAACAGAAGGTTCAGAAGGAACAACAGAATCACTGAATGTTTCGTGGGCTCCGCCGTCTTTGAAAACCTTTGTCCAGACAACGGGAAAATATACAGGGTGTACTAAAATAACTACAACGGGATTGCTTAACAACCACATTGTCGTGTTCGGTTCTGCATTTTGGCAGCAAATTTGGAACACTGCTTGACAATGTTCTGACATTGATTGTGTTCAAATTTTGTTTAAAAACGCCAAAATTTTCAAAACAAGATTAAGAATCTGATGAATCCATGCTTTTTTTATTAAGCGAACCAGAAGAACCTAGGAAAAACAAATTTCGCGTTTGGTCATGGGCAGTTCAACTTTGCAGTCTTAGTTGGTAACTTTTCTTCAAGCAATTTGGTTCAATCCTTAAACACAAAACCAAAAAAAGATAAACTGAAACTGCGTTTTCATAAAATAAAAAAGCAAATAAAACTGAAAACTCAACAGCATAACACATATTACTCGGCTCACATTTCTTTGGGCGATTGTTGATTGGCTTTTATCTGCAACTTTCTATTTTTAACCTTAGCACATTGATGTTTTTGTTATCGGATCAATGGCAAATTATAATTAAACGCCCTAACTTCTGTCTTTGTTATCGGTTCAGGGTAAAACTGATTGGCGACAACTGTTAGGTATACAGGTAAAACATATCCAAACTTCAGCTCAAACGGATGAACGGTGAAAAAGTTATAGCCGTTTGCAATAAGATAACTTTATCGTAAAAATGTATGTGCAGCATAGACAGACACAACAACAACAGAAAGATGGTAACGGGGTAACGTGGGGGGGGGTGCACCCCCACAGAAAATTTTGAAAAAATGCACCCCCCATGGGACCCCATTGACGTTACCATAGTTTGGACCCCCCCTCACTTTTTGGTCGGCTCCCCCCCCCCCACGGTACCATACCCCCCATTCGAAAATCATTGGGCCCACGGTACCGTTGGGGGGCGCCCCCCCAAAAATTTTTTGAATCTATCTCTATCAGACAGGTTTTTTCGGCTCAGCTATTACCTATCTAAAAAAATTTCAGCCAGCTATCTATCTGAAAATTTTTGTCTTCGAAGACATAAAATGAGTCAATTTTTGACCAAAATTGACCATTTTTGCTCAAGCCTAAGCCTAAGTTTAAGCCTAAGCCTAAGCCTAAGCCTAAGCCTTAGCCTAAGCCTAAGCCTAAGCCTAAGACTAAGCCTAAGACTAAGCCTAAGCCTAAAGCCTAAAGCTTAAGCCTAAACCTAAACCTAAACCTAAGCCTAAGTCTAAGCCTAAGTCTAAGCCTAAGCCTCAGCCTCAGCCTAAGCCTAAGCCTGAGCCTAAGCCTAAGCCTAAGCCTAAGCCAAGCCTAAGCCTAAGCCTAAGCCTAAGCCTAAGCCTAAACCTAAGCCTAAGCCTAAACCTAAGCCTAAGCCTAAGCTTACGCCTAAGCCTAAGCCTAAGCCTAAGCCTAAGCCTAAGCCTAAGCCTGAGCCTTAGCCTAAGCTAAGCCTAAGCCTAAGCCTAAGCCTAAGCCTAAGCCTAAGCCTAAGCCTAAAGCCTAAGCCTAAAGCCTAAGCCTAAGCCTAAGCCTAAGCCTAAAGCCTAAGCCTAAGCCTAAGCCTAAGCCTAAACCTAAGCCTAAGCCTAAGCCTAAGCCCAAGCCTAAACCCAAGCCTAAGCCCAAGCCTAAGCCTAAGCCTAAGTCTAAGCCTAAGCCTAAGCCTAAGCCTAAGCCTAAGCCTAAGCGTGTATGCCTGTGCGTTTTGTTATTGTGCCACTTGTGCAACCACAAAAAAACTCGTGTCTAAAAATGCACAACTTTTCATAGAGAGCTTTATTTTTCCTCTCCCAAACTCAGTTGATTTTATCATTTCTCATTATTGAATATTTCAGATTTTACGTGGACGTGCTACAACTCATTGTTTGTGTTCGTCATAATCTCAGTATTCATTGCCATTTCTGCATGACGCATTCCAATTCGTGAAGGTTCGGTTTACTTTTTTGTTTTCAGACGTTTCTTTTTGTTACTCTTTCACGATTTTATCAAAATTTCTTTGAACCTATGGTCAGTATTGGTTGAGGTTTGAAAACGGGATATTCGAAAGTTTTTTGCTGGTTTTTTGCAGAACGACTTTCATCGCACTACTACTCAATCTCAGAAAGAATCCGTGTTGAATCTGTTCAGAAATGAACCGTGAGTTGCTTTTTTATTTCATTATAACAGTGGAAAAACTTGACAATTATCAAAATTCTCTTTAATTTTTTTCAGTGCTGCACTGAACAACAACAACAACAACCAGGACTACAAAACATTTGAATGACTCGTTTATACCATAAACCTGAAAAAGTGAATATTGAAAGCAATTTTGTCTGTTTTCAAAAATCGTGCAACATTCTTTCTCCGTAAACACTCTAATCAAAAAAATGTTTGTGTGGATTTTACATTTTGACAATAAAAAACACCTTTATGAAACGCGAGAAAAAAACATAAAAACAGTCTGATCTCGTAGTTTCAGAGGAAAATTAGTGAATCCTGAAATTGGAATTTCATTTCCGCAAGTAGTGGAACGTCCGTGTGCGGCATGAAACCGTAAAAATCATTAAATTTCGCCGGCTTGTGCGTTTTATGTATAAATTTCATTGGCATTAGCATTCAGTCCGGTAAGCATTTTCATCCCGTTTTCGGTAAACACACAAAATTGTACTACACATGCTGTTATGATCGTTTTGAATTTTTGCAGAATCTTCAGCCTGTTGACAGAAAAATTTTTTTGTCGCAACACACCGGTTGGTAAATGTCAATCAGTGTGTTACGTGAAAACTACTGTAACTCAAGTGATTCAAAATCATATACCGTATTACCCCCAATAACCCCCCAGGGGGATTAATACGTCAGCGACTTTTAGGGGTGGGGTTTTATTGGGGGGGGATTATTGGGCGGGGGTTATTTACAAAAAATTCTAGGGGTGGGGGTTTGTTGAAAAATGGCAAAAATACCTTGCATGGCAGGCAAGAAAGTCGCAGAAACTTCTACTTTTCAGAGAGATTTCCTTTTGTAACAGCCTTTTGTAATGAAATTACCATTAACTCATCCCTTTGGGGCCTTTGGTAGCACAATTTCACCAATGTCACTGCATTCAGCCACTGAATTCGCTGGGTACCCGGTATGTGTTTCAAACAGGTTTACAATTAACCCCCATGGGGGATTATTTGGGGGAGGGTTATTCGGAAACTTGTCGGGGGGTGGGGGTTATTGGTGAGGGGGGATTAATGGTGGGGGTTTAATGGGGGTAATACGGTACTGTAGAGACCGTCGTACCGGTTTAGTGCTTTACAAACCGAGAAAAAAAACGTTCTTGCTTCGACCATTTCACTTCTATTTCTGTTGGTTTATGTCATTCCACCGTTTGAAAAAGACCTCCAAGCAAGACAGTTTTCTCATTATTTCAATTTTCCGGGCCTGTTTCGGGAAAAATCTCAGAATAAAGAAACGACATCAAAGCGAAGTCTATTACTCAAAAGATATGCATTTTCCATTCATCCCTCGTGGTGGAATTGCCTGAAAACTGTGACGGTTATCTTTTTTCAGAGAGTCTTTGTGGCTTGCTACGTTCACCGCCACCAAAACAAACATGTAACAAGTGTGTGGCAAAAGGAGAAGTGTATTATGTTAACGTAGCGTTTCTTTTTTCAATTTTCTCTCATTTCCATGGCCCGCGAGTCGGACAGAACCCCATGCGCAAAACGGCATTATTATATTTTTCGAGTTTGCGGTAAAACTGCGCGCATTCGGTGTCGCTTACCAGTTAGTTACTCCATTTTTTTCAGCTGTGCACTTTTGAAAAAAAATTGAAATAAGTATAGCTCGCGATGGAATTTGTTTGATCGCATTCTTAGTTGTTGTGTGTTGCAAAATGAAATCGAAACTTGAAACGTATGGTTTCTAAGTACCGTTGAAAAATACCCTCATAGTCTTGCATGTAAGGGGTTATGAAGTAAAAAGTAAAATAATCCTATAACCGACAAAACATTTGAAATTATGTGTGTATTCTGTCAATATCTAGACAGAGCTTGAACATGAGCTTCAACTTTACCGTTTCAGCTGTGAATTTATCGTCAATTTTTCCACTGCTCCCGTGCCCCCTCCATTTGTCGCCGTCGTCGTCGTGTTGCTGTTCTTAGTGCTAATAAATTGTGATTTGCTGTTCAAATGCTTATGTCCCCCGTTTATTCGAATTGTTCTTTGGCACTGCAGTCATAATAAACGCGACGACAAAGCTTCTCCAGGATTGATCTTCTCTAACGGCGTCTACCTGAAATTCAAAAAATGTCACGTTTTCAACACGTTTTCGAGCAAGTGCAATCTTATAAACAAGAGTGGTGTTTTCTTTTCAAAAAATTAAACCAAGAAATTTTTAGTTACCCGGCGTGGGACTCTGCGCAAAACTGTGTGGGCTAAATATATCCAGATAGCTGGAATCAAACTGTCCAGTGTCCATATACAGTATGGCCGAATAAATGAGGCAATCCATCAAGGCGGGATCAGTCGCAGACTAGGAGCTGTATTTTTCAAAAATGCAAACATAATTCCAAATCATGTGTGCAACGAAAAAAGAATGAACAGAATAGTGCGGATAATCTGTTAGTTTGAAAAACCGCGTCAAATTTGGCACATAATTTGGTTTTTGAAGGTCTTTTTTCTGCCATTCAAAATTCGCGCGCTCCTTAAACCCTGAAAAAAGCTGCCATGTTTAATCGGCCATACCGTACAATATTGTCCAATAGTTGCGATTTTTAAAATTGAAATTACTTGTTGGTGCCAAGCGTTCTGTGGCGTTTTAATAGAAATCTGTTTTTTGTGATATCAACAAAAAAGCTCATTTCATAAATTTTGAATTCAGTTGTCAACGTTGCCCAAAAAACTATGTGTCCTTTTCTGGAGTTCCAACGAAACCAAAGTAAACAAACCAGAAGCCAGCACTCCATTTTTCTCATTTTACGTTGTGCCCAACACCCGTTTTGTTTTGAAATGCACACATGATTGTGGTCTTTTACGTGATAAGAGCACAGTAGAAAAAAAAACAGATGCCGAGAAAAAACCCTGAAAAATGCTGAAAATGAAAACGGAGAGTGCTGCTGGCTTGTGTGCGTTACTATTTTGTCTCTGAACAGAAAACGGCAGTCAAAAACGGTGGTTCGCATGGCAAACAGTGTTGTTTCGCCAAAGTTAATGAGTTTCAGTTTCAGCGTGGCGCCACGCTTGCTTTTGCGCCTTTGGGTTACAGTGGTCGTGTCCATTCAGAAAATTTGTGGCAACACATCACTTTTGTGCCAATCGAAAACAGTGCCAATACTACCACATTTTGGTTGATGAGATCAGAATATTCATATGTAACTGCAAAACGATGACATTGGTATGATGTTGTTACAGTCTGCTTCTGAGAACCTGTCAGTCGTGGCTTTGCACACTGCAACAAATCATCTTGAAGCCCTTATTCACAGAATTTCGCAAAAACGTAGACGACAGACATTTTTTTGTGGAATTTGAGAAACGGATCGGTCATTATTTTTTAAAACATTATTCACCATCACCAAATCTCCAAAAATGCACCATCCAATTTCCGAGTTCATATCGCAAGCTGTATGATGTCAGGTCCGTGAGGTTCTAAAAGATAGGCTGTGTTTGCAGGAATGTGGAGCAAAAAAACCCGTTTTGTAGTTGCAACGGTACCACTGAAACTGTTTACCACATTTTTGGGTAAGCCCACCCTTTTTGCATCCCCATTGCCCCTGCCGCTCTTTATGAGTGTCCCGCGCGCCATAATGGAACTGAGAGTATATGAGACCTTTCGAATACTTTTGTGTTTTTGTAAGTTTTGCGGCTATTTAGCCCTGTGTTGGTTTTTACTCAAGAGTTCAAACAAACACATTATGAGAGGTCCAGTTTTAATGTGGATTATTGGCGTGGCGATACGATAAAAAATTTAAATGAACTCATTTCATAGGGATTTAATTCTCTCGTATTTTTTCAACAAAAAAACACCGAAAGCATTTTCATGCATGGTTTGATTTGACATGTCAGTTGAAATTTTTTTCAGCGTCCTGCCCAGCAACAGCTCACCAGAAAAAAAGCTCTCCAGAAAACACACAATATAACCAACCATGAAGTTCGGCCATGTAACCAGAATACAATTCACCAATCGTCTACTATTGCTGATCACAATTTGTCCGTTCATTCACTCGCGTTTCCTGCGCAAAAAATCCAGTCTACCTCGAGGCGTCGAACAAATCACGGCGGCCACGAAGATCACAGCGATCGTTGAGGCTCCGTCGAACGTTGAACTCAATCGTCTATCGACTTTTGTGCGCGATCAGTTCGCGTCCGTCTTCGAAGCGGACTATTCGCTGGATTACGCGACGAACGAGACATTAACGTTGAGGGTCGTTCATTTCAGTGATATCGCCGAGCGGGCGTTCGTCGGCGGTGCTAATTAGTTTGTGGTTTTGCGTTTTTTCATCGTTTTGGGGCCCTTAAACAAGGTTGATTAGCTGCCTTTGAATGAATTCCTATGGTGTCAAGTATACGACATCGCGTAAATAAACCTGAAGTGTCGTCAAAATATCAATTTAAACAATACAAACCGTTAGAAATGGATTTACTTTACGGTGCGTCTTCGCCTGTTTTAGCACACAGTCGCAGTAGACAAACACACTGGCACGGAGCGCGCACATGAGCTGGTATGCCAGCGTGTTCACTTGTGCAGCGTGTGACATTAGAATTTTTTTTCTCCCTGGAATAGAATCTCCGCTGATTTCTCGACACCATCGTTCAATGTCCGACCAGAGCACACAAAAAGAGTCAACCACCGAATGCAGCCGATTCTCGCCTCTTCAGCAGCGGCTCGCTGAACATCGCCCATCTGACGCAGTCGCCGGTGTGCCAGCTGACGATTGACGGCTCGTTGGTCGTTCTACTCGTCTACCAGCCGTCAGACACGGCAGCGGCCGAGAACATGCGTCACCTGGCGTACGCGTTGGCGATGTATGACGTGCCGACGATTGACGTGGTCGACCGCATGGGACCGGCGGTCATGCCGGTCAGTTGCGCCGAGGGGTGCACAGGCACCCTGAAAAATGACTGAGAAAACTCGATGGGCACCCTACTCGAAGGCGTTCTGTACACTTTTCTGGGTTCGCCCTGGCTAAAAAAAACATATTGCCTAAGACACCCAACAACAACACCAACAACAACAACACAAAAAACTGCAATGCTAGTCGAGTCCTACAAGACAGTGAAGTGTTGCGCAGTGGCACACACGCAAACGTACACGCAAACGGGCACGAACACGCTGGCCAGCGCGCAGCTGTGATACGTGTGTGCTTGTTTGTTCGTCTGGGTTTACGCCACAATGCTGTGTCACACTGAGCGTACCATCGGAGACGGACTTCAGTGACCATCGGAGACCTGTGACTTTCATAGTAGCTCCGAATGAGCACGTTTTCACAGACACGCGTCGAGGCGAGCTTTTCCAACCGTAACATGTGTTCGTTGACGTTGGTGTATTTGGTGTGACTTCTGACGTGTCGTGCCAATTATGTGACAACTTTGTCAATACTAAAAACCGTTTTTTTCTCTCCAGTACGTGCGCCCGGTCACGGTTCGAACGCAGCCCGCGTGGGCCGACTCGACGGGTCTGCTGGCGCGCTGGCTGCTGACACTCGGCTACACGACGGTCGGCATTGTGCACACGAAGACCCGCCAATCGCGGGCACTGGCCGCACGCTTCGAGACCGATGCGAAGCGGTTGCAGATAAAAGTTGGTCACGAACACTTTGTAGAGTCTGAATTGGCTGCCTCCTTCATCAACTATTGTAGTAACAAGCAACCCGAATCTTCTCACAATCGACAAAATGATTTTACGGCCCGCCGCGACGCAGCAATTGCGATGCGGTACGGTTGACATTGCCCAATCGGTGCAACAATTTTTCCTTCATTTCAGATTCAATGTGTGATCGCCGTGGAGCAGACCGGCAACTGGTCCAGCTACGAAATCGCGTTTGTAGACGCGACCACGAACGCGTGGGTGATTGATGCCGAGTGAGTTTTTCAGCGGAAAAATGTTTGCGTTTCAACGTTTTTTCAATTAGGTCTGCGCCTCATATACATATGTCCGTTGCACTGACAATCCGCGGTCCGGGTCTATTATCAGTTGTCTTTCAGTTCCGCGACTCAAGCGCATAACATCAGATGCGAAAAACAGTTTCGCATGCTTAACGCGGGAATTCAAAATTGGTAAAGAAAGCGACCCAAGTCCCTGGGGATGCGTCCAGGTCACAAGGGCCATTCTGAATTGTCGCTTCAAGCATATGAAACTGTTCCTTTCAACGTCTGCGAACGTATTTTCAGTCGCAGAACCATAAACGGTTTCATCTTTTCTATAATAAACAGTCGCAGAAACATAAAAAGCAGAAATGGAAATATCTGGCGACGCCGTGATCTTGTATTTTATTGTTGTCAAATGTTTTTTTTTGTGAAAGTTGCACTGCAAGCATGCCGGAAAATGAACTCCCAGTTTTGAAACAATTCACTTTGCGTCTTCCAGACCTCAAGTGGCCGAGCGTGTTTTTGCCATCCTTCCAATGTATCGTCCTGGTGCTGTGTGGATGGCCACTGAGCGTACGCTGATCGTTCCCAACCTTCCAACGGGCACGTTAGGTGAATAGCAGATTTTTTGGAACTTGGCCACTGATCAATCAATCAATCAATCAATCAATCAATCAATCAATCAATCAAGCAATCAATCAATCAATCAATAAATCAATCAATCAATCAATCAATCAATCAATCAATCAATCAATCAATCAATCAATCAATCAATCAATTAATCAATCAATCAATCAATCAATCAATCAATCAATCAGTCAATCAATCAATTAATCAGTCAATCAATCAATCAATCAACCAATCAATCCATCGATCAATCAATCGATCGATCAATCAATCAAGTAATCAAGTGATCAAGTACTCAGTTAATCAATCAATCAATAGGAGTCAGAGCGCAAAACGTTGACGCCGAGTCATCAATTGCGACCGCATTGTGGACGATCAGAGCCGCATTGTCGCGGCTCACCACACCAGAAGGTCACATGTTGCGGCTACCATCGGCTTCTTGTACCTCTGACGATTGGATGAAGGAGCGCGAGAAGGAGATGGACGGCAGAGTCGATTTGACAACGTGAGACACAGTTTTTTCTATCTTTGGAAAACCTGCTTTGGTAGCACATCAGATAGCAGTTGATTTGGTACAATATTATGCTCTTTTTAAAAGAATCGCGAACGCGATATGAGATCTGTCCCGGTTAACCGCACTAACTTGTGGGTTCGATTTTAGCGATAATTGATTGAAAATATCCGTTACTGACTAGTTTTGTTGACTATAGAGTTTTTCAATCAACCTTCAATGTTTTTCCCTCATATGCTGCTGTGTCTCAACAGTTTTGGCGGGAGCATCCCGCATTATTCTTGCGAAATAAAATGACTGAATGAAAACAAACAATATTACAGAAGTATGCTGAGCGTGAACCTCGCGAACAGCTCCGCGTTCTTCACAGTTTCATACGACGCAAACGGCAACCGCCTGAACTGTCCTTATGATTTGTTGAACGTTCGACTGTACAAGGGAACGCTTTCGAACGACCGTCTCGCCAAAGTCGGATCGTATGCGCTCGGCGAAGTTTGTTGATTTCAGAAAATTCTGAAATGCCAAAATCCATTTCAAAACATTTACTTATTCCACGCTAAAATTTTATGCAAGCCGAAGGCTGTGTGTGGTGCTCCGTTTTTGTTTTGTTTTCTAGAAATTTTGAAAGTTTTGGAATCCATTTTTCCTTCGTTTGGCTGCCGACTGACAGAATGCTGGATACACTGTTTACCTTTCCTAAATCTTTTCATCTTTATGTCTGTATACAGCTGACAATTTGCTGCGATTGGTATTAGTTTGGATTGGCAGTCTAAGCAATCAGCACATGGCATTGTAAAAATGCAACCGTAGTTTCAATTGCATCCGAGAAACACCGAACGATATTCCAGGATGAAATGGAGTTGGTCTTCCTTGAAAACGCTGTGATGTGGCCGGGCAATTCAACGGTGAAACCTAGTGCGCTGGCGTTGCCAACGAAACTAACGGTACAGGTTGCTAAATCATTCAATATGGTCAACAACGTGGAAGAACAGCTAGCCTTCAAGCGGAAACTTTCAACATCTGGAATTCATGGAAGGGCGGCACTTAGTTGAGAATGCCGGACTCAACATCTTTTTATCGCTTCGTTTCGAACGAATGATCGAAAAGTCCTGTTTTTCAGGTCGTGTCTGTGCCGGATGCGCCGTTCATGTACAAATACGGACCAGTGAATCGAGAATGGGAATGTGACGATTTAAACGGGCAATCGGTCGACACGGGTCACGGGATTTTTATTTCGGTAAATGAGCCATAGCCGCTTTGAAAAAAAACAACATTTTTTTCGCGCTTATTATCGTCTGAAATTGTCACTTGATCGGTCTGGTACTGGTTCATTTGTATGGCATTACAATATATCCAGATAATAGCTAACTGGCTGGTTCTGGTTGCGCACACTCACGTCTGGTATCTGATAAACGCATTCAGTGATAAAAGTTCAAAGTTCAAAGTGAGGTGACGGCGCACATCAAACAGTGCGAAATCAACCAACCAAATGACGTCACGTCTCGTGTTATTGCATACTACCGTTCATACCTGGCGAACGTCTGCATAAGTACATCAGATATAAACGGGCCTCACCTTAATACAACTAAAAGCAAACGCAATTGAAACTTGATTTGTGGGCTGAAAAACTCGATTGAAAATCTGATTTCTTTCCAGAACGCAACCTGGGTCGGTTGTCGACACATGAGCGAAACGGGTGCAACTACGGCATTCGCCGACGCCCCATCGCAATGGTACTGTTGCGCTGGTATGGCCGTCGACATGATATCGTTCGTGCGCACGGCGCCCACCTTGCCGATCAGGTAACATGCGTCCTAGTCCAATTCACCAACCACTGACTTTTCTTTTTTTTGGCTGCGTCTCTATACTGTAATGATGCTACGTGACATTGACACACTGACACACTGACACACAGACACACATTGACAAAACACACTGACAATAAACGCATGCCACTTCTATTTCCGCGGAGTGGGCGGGCGCCGGGCAGTATTGGTTTACTCTCGCCAAAAAGATCCGAAAAGGGCGATACATTTGTTTCGCGTGACGTGACAGCGTCCCACGGTAAATAAAAATGCCCGAAGCAATGTGTCCGATATTCTGTCATCTGGGTGTCCCAGAACTAAAAGTGCCTGAAAAAAAAACCGTTTTTTAGAAACTTTAAAGTTTTTAGACGGCTATTTTAGCGACTATGATTTCTCGGGACAGAGGACACGCCGCAGCGGGTGTACAAGACACCGCGGACACCATGTTGGCTGGACATTTGTTGTGCTGTTTGGACCGGAACGTATTGCAGCTACGAGTTCACGCTGTTCTTCACCGAGAAATACGGCATGCGCGACGCATTCACCGGCCACTGGTCGGGCATGGTAGGCAGACTGGAGGCCGGCGACGCCAATGTGGCCGTCGGCGCGTTCTCGATCAGCGACGAACGCCAGGCGGTGATCGACTTCAGCATTCCGTGGTTGTACCATGGCATCACGATCATCGAACGGACGGTCGGTGGTGCGCTCTAGCGCCACTAATAAATTGCACAAAAAATCAAAAACAATGAAATAAAAAGAAGGGATAATGAAAATGAGTGGAAAGAAACGCAAAAGAACGACAAATAAGCCGGAATCGCAGAATACAGTCGAACTCTAAATTATAGGGAATCCGCTGATTGGTTGGTGGTCACAAGCATGCATGTGCTTTTTTCTGTGCAAACCACACTCCGCCCCCCCCAGAGCAATGCCTGCCCAATGCCACACATCACGTGCATCACCAACGACGACGTTGATTCCCTATAAGTTAGAGTTCGACTGTAGTACAGGAGTTTATAAACGATCGAACGAACGGTGGTTTTTCGCCAGCGCTAACCCAGGCAAGCGTACACAAAAAACGCCGTAGAGTAGGACGCTTGTGTTGAGTGTTCGCTTTGTCCTTGCGTGCCTACTATACACGCCTCGCGGCGGTGTTCGATCCCCCCGAACGCACAGACAATATTTCTTGTTGCACCCTTTGTTATGACAATGAAATCCATATCCAGCGTGGTTCAGCCTTTCGGCTTAAATTTCAGAAGCAACGTCTCTCGCCGATGCGTTCATTCTTGCAACCGTTCAAATTCGAGCTCTGGCTCTCGCTGGTGTCGTGCGTGTTCGCCGTCGGTGTCGCGATGTTTTTCCTGGATCGGCATTCGCCGTTCGACCGATTCAATCATTTGCAACAAGCGGACCACGATCGACCAGTGAGCGACGATGGTTGGTCTGATGGATGTGCGCATGAAAGAAAATGCCGTTTTTTGAACGAAAATCGTTAAGGGGCACCATGACGCAGTATTTAGTGACCGTGCAGCTATGTGTTAATACACAGCTACGCGTCACTAAATACTGCTTCGTGAATGCCGCTTTAAATAGCAAAAATACACGCCCTACATAAAAATGTCTAAAGTGGTGTCTGGTGTCTTCGTCCGGAGCGTGGGGGGGGGTGTTCTGAATTGAAAATAACAGTGCGCTGTTGGTTTTAGTTTTGCGACTGCATGCGTTTGCAGACGTCGAAAGGAAACCAGTTTCATGCGTTAGTTCAAAAGGTTCTGATGATTCAACGGTGTCTCACACGGACACGGGTCACTTCACCATTTTTGAATTTCCGCGTCATGCATTGAAACTGTTTACATAATGCGCGCATTGGGTCTCGGAACCAAAAAAGATATCCCATAATAAGCCGAATGTGATTTCGCTACTCGCTACTGATGAGTTGGTTCATAGTTCCTGGACACCGCGCGGAATAGAATGCGGTGACGTGCAGGACACCGGACACCACTATATT
>JASANC010004847.1:0-38976 GCA_030248135.1 Theristus sp. LFF4_11
ATGTGCACCTGCCCCAATCAAGTGATCAAAGCCATCTAATGCGGATCTCCTCAAAATCGGGCAAACTAAATCCGCAGTCTATCATTTCCAACTTTTTGAGTATAACCGAGAAAAAACCCGACCTCCAAAAAGCCGCCCCAAAAACTCGCCGTTTCAGCTAGCCGCGACACTGCAGCTGGCACGTCGCATTCTCGCCGTCGTCTGCTGGTGTGTCACATTTGTACGCGATCGCGTGCACTGGAGCTGGGGCTCCCGTGGCCTATTGGTGGCGACCGCCGTGTCCCGACGATCGTCTGTTGTGTCTGGTCTGCCTCGACGCTGAGAGGACAGTGATGCTGCAGCCGTGCAGGCACATCTGCCTCTGTAGGACTTGTGTGGAGTTGGTGATGACGCGAACGACTACGGGGGGTCGGCGGGGGGAGGCAGCGACGTGTCCGATATGTAGGCGAGCGATCACGGCGACGGTGCATGTTTATTTATGACGGGGTCGGTTTTGGTGAAACAGGATGCATTTCGCTTCTTGGGTTGTGCTGTTGTTTTGGTGCTCTTGTTGTGTGTTATTTGTGTCCTGAAGTTCTCTGGCTCAAGTGTGTTCTGGATCTGGGCCACGGTGTTTCTTTCAGTGCCGCGAGCTGATTGGGTGCATTGGCTTTTCTTTCAGAGTGCAGATTTGAATCTTTTGTTCGATGCGTATTTTTGAATATTGGATTGCAGGAATGTCAAGATGCACAATAACAACTTTATTGTTTCAGTCAGCCCAACTTCCTGAAAGCTTTATTCGATTGTTATCGAGGATGACGTTTTTTTTTGGATTTTTTTTTCTTTTTACTTTTTTTACTCACCGTGATGTTGTACATAAGTGAAAATAATGCGTGAATGTGAAAATGAATAAAAATTGCAAGCCCTGTTTTGCACTGTTTTTCGTTTGCAACGGCTGGAACCATCAAAAGAAACTGGGCCGGTTTCTTTCTGCTTTGTTTTATTGGTGCAAGGCTTGGAAAACTGACTTTTGTTTTGCAATTTTTGGCATCCTAGTATTTCAACTGCTGCGTTGATGTCATTGGTTGTTCTTCTGAATGTCGAAGAAAATCTGTCTGAAATTCGCCTGCCGCCTTCAATCCTGCCTTGAGCGTTGGTTGTTATTGATCTGCATTTTTGTTCGTTAAAGCATTCGTTCTTTATGTCAGCAGATTTGTGCTGCGACTGCAATGACGATTCTAAGTAGGACGTGAAACAATATTTGCTCTTCATTGAACGCACTTCTTTTTTCTAGCTGCACGCTGATTGGCTGAATTTGAATTGCCGTGAACGTTGGTTGGCCTTTCACTGCTGAATTTTGTTAGAAAAGACCAACAATTTTTGGTAAAATCACTTTCAGGCAAAGGCTACCAAGAGGAGAAGTGTCAACGGGAACTGGAAGATCTGCTGAATTGTTGCGAGGGCCATTTGCACGATTCGATTGTTTGTGAAGGATTCAAAAAGGAAATCGAGGCCAGACGCTCTGGTCGTCAGACGAAAGAAGAAACAAAGCCAGATGGACAATCAGCCTGATTGCAATAAAAATAGAAAGACAGAGTAAATTTTGTGGCCTTGCATTTTAGTTGTTTTTCGTAATGTTGTGCACTTGCATCACATTTGTATGTTGGTTTATTATTTGAGTGGAAAGTTGCGACAGTCAATTAGAATGCACTATTTGAATACCTGACTTTTATTCCCACACGTGATATCTTGGATGTGAGATCAGACACTTAAAAACAGCTTTGGTCAACCGATAAATGTTCGGGTGCATGCTTGGGAAACTTGAACAAGTTTTTCGGTCCACTTCACAGAATTATTGCCAGCTGGTTGGCAATAAATCTTTCAAATCTGGTTCACTGATTGGCTGCTTCGCTTCATCACAGCCAATCAGCAGGAAAGGAGCTGAATTGAAATGCTGCCAATCAGCTGGCTTCTCACAAATGTGTGTGCGTGTGTTCATAGTAGACTAGCAGTTTTAGTTCTTCCGTTCAGGCTTCCACAAAATTTTTAACTGAACAACTCAGTTTCTGTTGTCTTTTGTTTTGTTTGATATCCATTCCGTTTCAGAATTCCGCCACGAAAGCAATCGAAAGCAACGAATCGCGGTCGTTACCCGTGTGCCGGCTGCAGTAGGCGGTTCGCGTGTATCACCCGCGCGAAAGAGCACTACAAACGGGTGCACGAGACAGCGGATGATGGTAAAGAACAGCGATTTCGGTGGTGGCTTTTCTTTTTTTTTGGAATATTTATTGTTCGTTGCGGCGTGCTGAGTTTTCTGCCGCACCGGCTCTGCCATTCGGATGTTTGTTGTTATCGTGCTATCGCATTGATGACGGTTTTTCTGCTAGACATACAAATGTTTTCGCTGCTTTTCGCTCTGCTACTCGATGCGCGCACACATAGCAGAGCACGCAGTTTCATGATTGACGCGAGAATTCGAAATTGGTGAAATGACCCAAATCCCTGAGATACGCACGGCTGAGTTACTTGGTTGGGGCGTGTCGAGTTCCCGAACCAAGCATGAAACTGATTTCCTGTGCACGTCTGCAAACGCATTGAGTTGGAGAACAAAAAAAAAGATTGATGATGTCGCACGGTCACCCGACAAGGATTTTCAAAATCAAACGCCAATAAATGTCGTTTGCAGCCCGCTACAAATGCGCGCGCAACAACACTGGTCTCTGTCAGTTTACGTGCGCCACCATTGACCAATTACACCATCACTACGCCAGCTGTCATGCGTCCGCATTCGAGTGCAACGAGTGTCACCAGGTGTTGGCGTCCCGAGATTGCCTACGACGGCACAGACGGATACATCACGAGAACGGACTGTTGTGTCCCGTTAAGGTTGGGAAAGGGGGATTAGAGTGGCGATTGTGACAGCCCATTCATGGTGAAGCATTTCCGTCATTCCTTGCTTCATGAATGTGACGTGGAGCCTTCACGTCACACTCATGAAGCAAAAAACAAGCAGTCTTGCAGTTCACGTGAACTGGCTTCATTCTTGGCCGAAGCAAGCCCGTGCATGTCGATTTCTTCTGAAGAAACGCTTCAACATGAATTGGCCGCGAAGGCCCGTTTATACCTGTCATATGCAAACGTACATCGACGTACACGTCTGCACACGCCTGGTGAAAACTGGCCTTAAAACTCTGTGCTCAGTGTTTTTGGTGTGCTCTCATGTTTGCACTTTCTTCAATTCCAGGTGTTTTCTTTGTCAGACCGAATGACCGTCGTTTTTGGTGATTTGCGCGTGTGTACATTGTGTCGTCAGTTGACAAGGGGAAGAAAAAGAAAACAATGACGACACAAAAGAGACGCACGGCCGTGCCATCCCATTCACGAACTGGCAAACCGGCCTCCACAAAGCGTATCGCCAACGGTCGCCAATTTGAGACAGTGCACTGATTGGTTGGCGTTTGGAGCAGTTTTTGTTTTTGTCTTTTAACATTGCTGTCCGCTTCAATGGTGGAGATTTTTGGTTTCGAGAAGTGATTGCGGGTCTGAAATGTGGAAGATAGATTTCTTGCTTTAAATCTTGGGAGTTCATTTTGTATAGTTCATGTCTGAAATTAGTTACACTGTCGAATTCATGGCCAAGAACCGTCCGTCTGGTGCTCTGGTCTGTCGTCTCTGGGTAGTGTGTCAACAAATCAAACATCATTATGTCTATGCGTCCTGCATCAAACATTGGGGGGGGGGCACGACTTGCGCGATCGCTGCGTCTGGCTGGTCTCAACACGAACCCGATCTTCCGTCTTAGGCGAGGTTGTAGTAACGCCATACCCGTTTTCCGCATTCACATTCGCATTTTTTCTTCGCCTCCAGGGTTGCGGTATCCGAGTGGCGGCCAGTCGTCAACGGCAGCATGTCCGTCTGTTCCACCGGGAAACGCTGTCGAACAACGAAACACGCAACAGTCCTCACAATCGAACAGAGTCTGCGGCCTCGTCGGTTGGCGATTCGTCTCGCTCGGAGTGAGTGGTGCTTTTTTGAATTTTTGTTTTGTTTTTATTTTTTCTGCGTGCTTTTTCCGCAGCTCGCGGCCTTTTTAGGTTTTTACAACGCGTGCGGCTACTGGTTTTTTTTCAACAGCTTTTTTAAATTTGTTGCTATCCTCCCCTCCCCCCCCCCCCGCCCCACCAACCGCATCTATCATAGAAGATTGAAGGCACCAGCCTCCGGTTGTTTGTAAAGGGATGAATGATTTTGTGAGCCAATGCCCTCACCAAGAGAGGGGTACAGCCTCTAAACTGAACCCCGTTCGGTCCTGGGATCACCAGTGCTCTATTAGCTCAAATGCGATTGACGCGTTGAATCGCAGAACCAGAAAAAACAGGTCACCAACGGAGCAACGGGTTCAAAACGAGACCGTCGACGTGTCGCTCGATCCGACCGTCTGTCCGAACTGTGGCAAACGATTCACGAAGGCACGCTACTGCACGAAACACGTCGCCACGGTGCATCACCGGCAGAAGGTCAGCTTGCAAGTTTGAATTCGCGCGCTTTTGTGGAATACCCCAATCGGGCGGGTACTCGGACGCTTTGTGCATTGCTGCAGGTCAGTTGAGATCAGGTCGAAACGAAACTCGACAGAAGCCGGCGACAAAAATGAACGGACATTGTTTTTAGCCAGGGCTGACCCAGGAAAGCATGCACAACGCCGTCGAGTAGGGCGCCCATCGAGTTTTCGTCTGTCATTAAATGCCTATACACCCCTCGGCGGGGCGCTACCCCCCGTACGCACAGACAACAGTCGAACGCGCTACCAGCCAGACCACGCGGGTGACATTCTGAGTTCGCAGGTTTTGTGCCATGTGCCGAGAATATTGTGCGCAATGATGCCAGAAAGTTCACCGGCATTGCTTTTCCAACTGTGCAGCCACGCACGCGCAAGCTGCTCGCGTGTCCGCAGCCGAACTGCAGCCGCCAGTTCAACACGCGCACGAAGCTGGACGCGCACGTGAACGCACACCAGGGCCGGCGGCCGTTCGTCTGTCCGTTTGCGGCCTGCTCGAAGGCGTACTCTGGACGCGAGGCCAGACGCGACCACGTGAATAAGTGCCACGGCAGCGATGTGGCCGCGATCGATCATGTTGTGTGACGAAGGTCGCTTGAAACGTGTCACTTTTTGCGAAACGTTGCATTACAGTACAAAGAACGAAAGTGAAATGAAAGGGTTTGGTTGAAATCAAACAGCCTCGTTTTGTGGCTGAACACGTTTTCTTGCAACTCAGATCGCGTTGCTTTGTGTTCTCACGAGTATTTTGCGAAAAACGTGACAGGTTTACACAAACATACTGTAGTCTGAAGATGTGTGTGGTTAGCTGAAGTCTTGGTCTGAAGACAGTGCACTCGGTTATAACAAAGTAATATGGCACAGTCCAAAAACGCGCAGGCACACATGCGATATAGCAGCGCCTTCAGACTAGGACGTTAGACACTCTTGTGGAGATGTGAAACATGTCGGTAAATGGTGTTGAACAACATCTTCGCCTACGAATTGAGACTCGCTGATTGGTTAATTTTTTTAAATTTGGGTGCGCTGATTGGTCAAACTGAAACGATGAAGCCAGTCGGCTCTCAGTGCCTCCAATTTAAAAAAATGTTTTTTGTTGAATTGTTGGCTACTGTTGAGTTCTGGATCTGCATTGTGCAGAGCCAAAGCTATCTGTTAGTTGTTATGCAGTTGTTTTCCTTGTGTGACTAGCCACGTGAACTGATGCTCTTTTGTAGTGCCGTTACTGTTTTACTTGATTGATTAATTTATTTGCTTGTTTACGATTCACATGCTGTGGTATATTGATTGTTGATGTCTAATATGGTGATTTATTAGAATATTGGTGCAACAAAGCACAGTTTTATCAAATGCGGGTGGTTGCAGAACTTCTCAGACATTCAGAACGCCACAACGTGAACATGCTTGAAATTTTAAACTGAAACGCGTTGAATGGCCACTGAATTTAAGCGAATTTTAAATGTAGGGAATCAGCTGGTCATTGATAAAAAGCAGCGCAGGATCTTACGTTGCATTACACACATTCCTTATACTTTAACATAAGTTTTTCTTCCGCTTTTCGAGACAAGAAACGTAAAAAGGGAAGCAAAATGAGCAAACATTACAGACAGAATATTGTAAATAGTGACCAGTGGTGTAAACATATGGTTGCGGTCACACAGATAAAAGCAACAGAGAACTAAAACTGGAGTCTGAACAGATAGTAAAGGTGATTTTGTACTGAAAAAAAGAGATTGATAAGCGCAATAATTGGCACAACATTGGTTGGCAAAAAAGATTTTGTGATTTTTTTAGTGATTCACTGAAACGTTCTCAGCACATTTTATTTTTGTGTCCCTGATTTTCAAAAAAAAAACTTACCCCTGTGAATTTTAAAGTTAATTCTTGGCAACAAAGTTGTCTTTAAACTGGAAATTTGAGGAACCGTCACATGCAGTCGCTGCACCTGGTGGTAACATATTGGTGCAATGTAGCCAATTCAAACTGACCTCTCAATGCTTACTGATTGATTATAATCGTCATAACGCATCCAATCAGCTCAAAGAAGCACGTTGCAGATGGTTTCGCTTCACCTTCACATGACTTCCCATTGAAATTCACGTGCCTTATTGGCACTAGAAAAGGAACTGCAAAAAGTTATCGCGTGGGAACCACGTCGCGTCTGCGAAAGCTGCGTTTTTTTCGATCTTAGGTTTGAGTTTTAACGCGGGTCATTCAACAAAACGACACAATTCCTGCGTCGCAGGAATTTCAATTCCAGCACGTTGATTGTCCAGGCGTTAATTAAGCTTTTGAACTCAGACTCACTATGGTAAAATCAGCTGAACCAGTCAACACTGAACAGGGTCTGTGTTCATCAGAGCTTGCGGTTGAAATTTTTAAAACCCCTTGTTCGATTATTGAGGATTTTGTTGTTGACTGTTTTGTAGTTGATTGCTCACAGTACTGAGTTGTCGTTTTCAGAATAATTCAGACGTCTGCAACCAACCAAAAGTACAACTACAAATGTAATACCATTGCAAAAATGCCCACCACGATTTACTTCCTGACCGTCAGTACCGTTGCGCTGGGCGCCTCGTTTCAGTTCTACAGTTTCGGCGTCATCAATCCGTCGCAACAGGTGCTTGAGCGTTGGATAAACGAGTCAATTGCGTCGCGAAACAACGGTCATGGTCTTGGTGCGGCCTCACTGACGGTGCTATGGTCGTTCACGTCTGGTAAGCTGCGGCTAGCAGAACATGACAGGGCAGGAATCTCTTTTTTTACACAGGTTACACCAGCCATTACACCCAACATTAAACTTTTCAACCAAATTCTATGATACACACCACTTCTGTTGACGTCCATATTTACATCATCCCACAAAAATTCATTACATCAGATTCCGAGATTCCTTTTACAGTCTATCTGATAAATATATGCAACATGACGTAATGACTAAACCAATCAGCGCTGAGAATTGCTCATGACCAACCAATCAGCGCTGAGAATTGCTCATGACTAACCAATCAATGCTGAGAATTTCTCTGGCCAATCAATCAGCTAGTTGCATATATTAGCGACAGACTGTAAAAATCCCCAAAAATCCGTGGATATAATAATCCAGCGTCGATGAGCGTCGGCGCCGCGGTCGGCTGCCTCCTGATGCACAGTCTCACGGCGCGTCTCGGCCGGTGCAACGGACTGATCGCGAATGGCGTCCTGAACGTGCTGTCCGGATTGCTCGAGATTCTCGCGAAACCATTCCGTTCGCCGGAGTTGTTGATCGTCGGCCGCATCGGCTACGGTCTTTGCATGGGCGTCGCTTCAGGTCGAGCACTGTTATTACCGTAAACGCATGTGGACTACGGTATCCTATTGTATGAGGTCTTGACACGATCGTATATGCGTGTACTGTGTTTTGATTGTGAGCAACGAATCTGAAGAGATTTTTCATCACTTTTCCATTTAATTTCCAATAAAATTCTTGTTAACGATCGGGATCGTGTGAAACGGCAAGAGACCGTGTCGAGAGTCGGAACCGAATTATCGCAATTCGTAGGCTTACAGTGGTGGCCTTTCATTCACCCCACACGCCCGGGCACACCCAAGGTCCAGTATACAGCAAATAACAGCATTGTATGGTGATCAAGGCTTGATTAAAGGCGGCACAGTCAAACGCACCAACAGCTTTTTCGCGCAACCAAAAAAACTGAAAACTTTGAAATCTTATTTTGAGCAGAAAACTCTTTCTTGCGCACAGGTCTGGTGCCGATGTACCTGATGGAGATCAGCGCGACCGAGTTCAGAGGCGCCACTGGGACGGCGCATCAAATCGCGTGTGCCTTCAGCGAATGGTTCTCGCTCTTCGTCGGTCTCCCGCAAATCCTGGGCGGCTCACTCGCTTGGCCCGCTGCGCTCGCATTTCCAGGTGGATTGTGTTCATCACATTTGTGACAGTTTGGCTCGTTACGCTTGGGTGTTCGAACTATCATGCAGTTTTATCGGAGTTTCCTGCTTTTTCGCGAAATAGTTAAATATAGAGATAAAACTTCAGTTGGCGTTTCTTTAGCGCCGATTAAAAGCCAGATTCTTTTCACAGTGAATGTTCTCATATCGCCTTGCCTGGTTGCGGCGCTGTCACTGAACAAATTTGTTGAGAATGATGGGAAGAATGCGAAACGTGGCGTTTTGGAATTGAAACTGGCATTCCAACATGGAATTGAAACTGTCTAATAATGACTCTTGGGCCACCCGGTACAGCTGTGCCAGCGTTGGCCATGTGCATTGTGTTGCCGTTTCTACCGGAGAGCCCGCGTTATCTGCTGCTGACGAAACACGACCGGGTGGCTGCGTCGGGCGCTGCGGCGCGACTGTTGGGCGCTGAGCGGCACACGGCGTTCATGGACTCGCTGCGGCGGGAGTACATCAAGGAGAATGTGCGTGTTATGTTTTGTGTGCCTGTCTTATTTTGTTTTTGTTTTTGTTTTTGCAGTGTCTCACGCCTGAAAAAAAACGCCGAAATTCATTCAAACATTCATGCCGTGCACAAATTCCTTTTAAAATTGCAAAAAAACATTGCAGACACGCCAAGCACCATGCAAATTTTGGCATTTTTTTAGCGTGGTGCACTGACTGAACGAAAAAGAAAAACTGAACAGCTCTTTGAAACTTGTTTCGGATGCGCATGTGCAAAGCTGTTTAGTAGTCCACAACCATGCAACTCGCTTCTCGGGTTTTTTGTTGGAGTGTGTAACAGTAAAACTCCACGCTATGAAAGTTTTTTCTGACGTTTCAACAAAGGTTCAATATTCAAATTGTCGTTTTTTACAGGCGCATCTGTCGCCGGAGCCAACGAGCGTTTGCCAGTTGCTGCAATGTCGACCGTTGCGTCGTCCATTGAAGTTGTCCTTTGTGATCATGATCGCACAGCAGTTCACTGGTAATGTTGTTGCTGTTATGATGTTGTGCGCCAACTTGTGTGACTGCAGCACAACGGTGATTGAAAATGAACATAAGCCAATCAGTCATTGCCAGATTCGAATATCTGAAGGCAAAATTTGTCCAAGTTCAGAACGAGGTTCTCAAAACGTTCTCGATTTTTGCTGAAATCCTATGCATGTTCCCATAAAAGCCTTGCCGCGTGCTTCCATCATGAATCATAATGAACGCTGCTCTATGTAACTTATTTCAAGTGACGGAGTGCTGGTGTTTTTCTTGCTTCATCGAAGTGTGAAGTGACATAAAACAAAAGCGCACAATGTGAAACGCTGCTCATCCATAATTACAAGGAGGTATCTGAATTAAAAATCGAGGGTTTTCAGACTTCTAAGCCCTAAAAGTGCTGCGGTATGGTTGGTACAGGTGGAATGAGGGTGTGATTGTTGCGGCAAAAATGCGCCTTCTTGAGTTGTACAACCCCCTACCCTTGGTTGGAATCAGATTCCATGGCCCGCTAGACCCCCCCCCCCCCACTCTTGGGTGCAATCGGTGTTAAAAGTGCAACAACTAAATTCATCGTGCAGGCTGCGCGGCAGTGTTCGCCTACTCGACCGACATGTTCATCGAGGCCGGCCTGTCTCCTGTGGCTGCACGCTACTGCACCCTGGCGATCGGCATCGCCTATTTCGTCTGCGTCCTCCCGTCGCCCTATTTGATCGAACGCCGCGGCCGCCGATTCGTCTCGTTGACGCAACTCTGCGGTTGCGCCGTCTGCCTCTGTGCGCTCAGTGCGGCGATTTTCGTGCGCGACACCTTCGCACAACAGGTGTGCGCGCTTTTGCAGTGGTGTTTTTGGGTGAATTTGAATTTGTTTGGTTGGGTGAAACTTGGTGAAGCTTATATCATTTTGGCTGTGCGAACAGCGGGCTGTTTTGTACTTTTTTGGGTAAAATTTAGATTTTAACTTTCGAAACTGATCTGTAGCAGCAATACAGCTCGGTTCTGTTCCTTCAAATTTATGTTGGCCTAATTTTGAGTCCATAACCACCGATTTCGGGGTAAAAACAGCCGTACATGAGACGTGACAAAGTGTCTGAAATGTTAGCCTATTTTACCCATTTTCAATGGTCTCATCATGGTCAAAAACAGCCGTATGGGAGTCTCATAGTGCGGGCATTTTCTGGCCTTTTTAACCCATATTCAATGGGCCTCATCATGGTCAAAAACAGCTGTATGGGGGTCTCATAGTGTGAGCATTTTCTGGCCCTTTTCACCCATTTCTCAGTGGGCCTCCTACGTGGGCGTTGCCTCGCTGGTGGCCTACATGTGCATCTACGGTGTCGGCTCGCCGATCCCATGGCTGATCACCTCAGAACTGTTCACGCAACAACATCGCCCCGCTGCTGTCACACTGAGCACTCTAGTCGCCTGGTCCATATCGTTCGTGGTTGCTGTTGCCTATCTGCCATTCAAACAGGTTTTTTTCGACTTTTAATTTTGAGTTGCCCCGATTTTGCAGGTTCATACCGATCTACACCTGCTTTGTCTCTCCGAGAACGGGTGATTCCAGATTTTTTGTCGCCACAAATGTCGCTTTATGAGTTGTATAACCTATGAAATAATGAACAGTGCTCATTAGAGGGAACCAATCAGGCGGCAAGAGCTTTTTTTCTTTTTTATCTTCACTTTTCAGTTTGTCGGTGGTGCCTACAGTTTTCTGCCTTTCATCGTGATACTTGTCATAGCGATTTGGTATTTGTACCGCTACCTGCCAGGTAAAATACATGGTTGAGAATTTTATCTTTTCTCCGGTGCATGGGCATACAATAAGCGACGGCTGCTGGGTCTTGACACGATCTTACAATGATGACGTGAGTGTATCAGAATCAGAGAACGTTATTCGCACGGGAACCGAAAAAAAAGTAAAAAAGTGCGGACGCAAAAATTATAACCGAGCACATTATGAGCACAATATCTAGATACAGTATCCGAGCATAAAAAAATGTGTGCAACCAAATCGTGTCAAGACCCGTATTCTTTTCACCAATATTTTTCAGAAACGCGAAATCGTCCAGTGGAAGAAATCATGGGTGAACTGACCGCGTTTGCAGATGATCCACTGTTGAACGAAAATGAGTTTGCACCGATTTATGATTATGACAAAATTTTGATCGTTCCTATTGGCGAGCATGAGTTGAACTGATTTAACAAAATCACTGACAGCAAGCTAATGTTCACAATTTACTTGAACGATTTTCTCACGGTGTCACTTACTTTTTTACTTTCTTTGCAACGTTGTTGATTGACGAATTGTGCAACTGAACAAAAATCGTTGCGTAAAAAATATACAAGCGCCAGTTAACTATAGATGGTTAGTGTTCATAATAACATCTCCCATGTGAAAATGTTACCGTACTCGTTTTCGGCAAAAAAATCCGTTTCCAGTCATTTATGACCGACGATCATAATTCACAAATGTGACAATTTCATTAAATTTATGGCCTCCGTTTTGTGTCAAAATCATGCGCACGCTGCTTCACTCATGCGTCATAAAAGCTGCACATAAATTTTACTAAAATAAAAACCCACGATTTTTTAAAATATTATCTCGCAGAAAATGCATACATTTCTCGCGAAAAAACTCAGCACACACACACAAATCGCAGTAGAAAAATAATGTCATAATAAGACAAAAAGACCATATTGGGTGTCGCGCGAACTGCTGCGCCCTATCGCGTATGATTCATTGGCAAAATCTTGAGTTCACTGATTACGGTAGCTACCGTAGTGGGTCTTGACGAGAACTCACAGAATTTTAGACTCGGACATACAGCTGGTCCCCTTGGCAATGTCGATTTTACAGGTGACAGCGAGTTCGCATGAAAAAAATACTGAATAATGAATTTTAAAAATTCTAAAAAAGTGCCCACGTGATTGGTTGCCTGGTGTGGTTGTTTTCGACTGTGTGCAACATCAGGCAAAAAAACAAAAGTGCACCACCATCTTCAGGCAAGGAATTTTTTAACGACCTCTGTTACCGTACAGGCATGGCAGGTTGCAGAGGCGTTCCAACATGCCCATCAGTCGCCAACGCCACAAAACTGCAGCAGTTTATTTTTATTTTTTCACATATATGTATATTTTCCAAAGATTTCGAAAACGTATCGCTCTTGTGTCGAATACATCGACTGCATATAAACGGCGCCGATTCATCAATGACACGAATGATTGATGAGCGCGACTTGCGCTAGCTGGCAGCTGCTGTTATTTATTGTCTGTTCCACATTACAGGCAGCGTGCGCGCAGGCACAGGACATACGATCGCACGGGCAACACACGACGCAGTTTGACTGGCGCCTTGGCGGTGGCGAAACGAGCCAACTAACAATTCCGTTCAGTCATTTTTTCCAAGCGTTTTTTTTGAGCAGGCGTTTTTAGAGCGGTCAAACTTGGATCTTTGAACCCAGTGAAACGAGTTTTCAGACAAAACCGGTCGATTACGGCAAATTTCTCCGGGTTTCGTGGCGTGTACTGAGGTTCAAATTTGTCGCTGTTTGATAAACTCTTGTGACGAACTCGAAAATCATGGGTCTCCAATCTCAAAAGCACTTTAGACTCCTGGCATCCCAGAAATTCTGCTCGGCTCAGCACTGATTGGCGGCTGATCACTGTGTTTGCTCGTCATGTGGTTCAACCGAAACGATTCCACACAGAAATCAACAAAAGCCACACAATGTACACCATTGAAATCAATGATACTTGGCGCATTCTATCACCTGCGCAACGTTGCAACGATACCACTGATCCATTATGTATCACGATCGTCCTATTAATATATGGGACTTATATACTGTGCCGAGAAGTGCAACGTTAGCAGACACACGGACAGAACGGGGCAATATAGCAAGGGGGGTAGATAGGCGCACACACGGACGCACGGGGGACATGATTGATGCGCCTGTCACGGGCAGCGCCCCCGTCGCTTTCTCTGCGCCCCCCCCCCCCTTCTGCTGCTCTGTCACTGCATGCTGCGCTGTTTTGTACTGGCTTCAGTGCGTGCTGTTTGTTTGTTATATTTCAGTATATTATTATTGGTGAGAGTTTATGACCTGCCATACATATATTTGAAAATGGAAATCGGTGTTGAAACAGGTTTTGAAACAGTTGATGTTTTTTGGTTTGAAATTCAAAGTACAGTCGGGTCAGCCACACGCAACTAGCGATGAAGGTTGAAGCAGATTAGCAGTGGAATTCGGCTTTCGGTGCAGCCAACCGGTGCGCATACCTGCGATTTCAATCAGTCTGTCGCTTTTTTAATTCGAGTTTGGTGTCGTATGTATTTGTGCTGGCCGACAAACTAGAAGTTTTCTCTGCTCTATGAAAACCGCACACACATGATCGCTGCAGTTTCGCGGTTTACAAATCGTCACCGACGGCCGTGAGCAGCCAATGATCTAGGTGGCTCGCATATACAATGCTGTCTTCGAAGCAGTACATGTGTGTGTGTGTTTGCAGTTTCGCAAGCGCGCGCAGTTGTTGTTGCAATGTCAGACGTTGCACAAAAACCGCGGAACAAGTATAGACGGGCAAAAAGTGCGCGCGAGCGAAAGTCCCGCGTGAAACACTGTTGATCCGAAGTGAAGTCAATCGCACCACCGAATCTTCCTGAGCTTACGGTATTGGGTCTTGGTACGATCTTAATGTTGTCAATATACATGTATTTAGTTATCAATATTTGAGGGTGGCTTGCATATGATAAAAAGTATACATCATCAGCGAATTTGCCCTGAACAGCTTCCACAGTTCTGCCATCGTTTTGGCAAGATTTAAAAAATTTATAGCAGTGCGATATTCTCATACCGTACTCTGTTTTCCCGGGGTTGTTCGTATATGTGACTTTTTTGTACACTCCTTCGGGACTTTAGAGACGTAGCGAGAAGAGCGTATGGACAAAACACAAGACACCGTTATAAGAGCATATAGCAGTTCATTTTTAATATATTATAAACTGCGATATACATATGCTGCGCAGCGCGCGTCGACTTGCTTGGTGTTGTTTTCTTTCGTTTTGCGCATTTATATTTTGTGCAAAATTTATGACCCGCAACGCGTGAATTATGTGCATTTTATGTAACCATATTATATTTATTTATTGCGGCCGTGTCGCTTTTTACGTTTTTACGCGCACGTTACTGGTGGTTAATCGGTTTTTTGGTTGCTTTGAAAATGCTGATTTATTAGGTGCTTAATAAAATTGCGACATTCGAGTTAGTGTTATGGTTATTTATTGTTTTATATGTAATGTGGGTTTTATGCGCAAATCTGATGTATTTTTGTCGGTGAAGTTTGTAAATCTGATTTGTATTTGTAGGTAACGTTTGTAATTATCCGCATCATCTCATAAATCTTATCCTTTGTTTCCATTATTCAAAACAAACATCGCAAAATGATAGATCATCTTGGTTGATAAATTGAAAAAAAACTTTTTCACTTCCTAAAACTCAAAATGCTGTTCTCTAAATATTGAACAGTTTTTTTGCGCCTACTATTGTAACGTGTCGTTATGGTTATAAAAACGGTTATTTATGGCGACATGTATGAAACAAGTACACAAGTGGACAGGGTGTGTGCATAAGGTTTGATCAGGCAGATTCTATTCACCGCAAAAAAAACTAAATCAACAAAAAGTTGAATACTTTGCAGAGTAAACAGTGATTCCGACAAATAACTTTTTGGGTAATAATCACGTTTATTATTGTTCATTTCATTTTATAAGTGTCAACTGTGAGTCTGCTCTGCTACAGTATATTTTGGTGAACTCTAATGACCAAGGCAATAACTTTTTTTAGTGCGGCAACACACCCTGTACAGTAGTGTTCGTTCACAGACACGGATGCACAGTTGCAATGCGATATCTGCGCGAACTGCATGTAATTTATTATCGATTAATATTATTGATTGTGACTTTTATGGCTGTGTTTTACATTTCGGTGAGAATTAATGACGGAAACAAGTGGTCGTTTTTATGGCATACTACGTTTTATGGTCATCCTTGTCATGTTTCTGTCAAATTGAGTTACTGGTAAGATTGGATTTTCTAAACGTACGACTTTTTCAATTAAAAAAGCAAAGTTTAAGATTTATTTTCATCTGGAAAACGGTTTTTAATAATCACCGTGCTTGGCTTCAAACTTATTCCTCTACGTGTACATGTGCGTGCAACATTTTGTTGACACACTTTTTTAAGTTTCAGTGTCAGTCAGTAACTATTTTTGTGCATATAGAACCATGATTTGCCACTATGAAAAAACTGGATGATGCAAAAAAATCAAATCCAATCTTCTCGCAAACGAACAAGAAAGAGAGCACGCGATGCGAACAAGCGGAAAAAGGGTGTGTTCGCAATTTTGACAAAGTGAAAATTGGAACCCGAAGCGCAAAAAACTCCGTTGATAAAAAACCAAAAAACCGATACCGTGATGCTAAAAATGTCATGGACTGGCGCGCCTGTCAATCAAATTGTAATCGGTTGATGGTGTTGGATGAAAATCACCAAAAAAAACGAAATGAACCAAAAAAGCAAAATAAGTTCCGTCGAAGTCTAGTGGTGAAATCAAATAAGAATTGAACGTTCGTGGTTTTCAGTCTCATTTTAGAAGATTCAACATTGCAACGCGTGTTTCACGTCTTTTGGTGAGAAATTGTCGCGGAAAAATTACTTCCAATAATGTGATATCAGTGGCTTGCTTTGTTTTCTCAACAGCGCGGCATGTTCGCTTGCTAAGATTAGAAAACACCGTCGTTTTGGACCATCCAATTACATTTGGGACCATGGGACGTAAAAATCGGGTTTTCGCATTCACGCGTCCATGAAAGATACTGATTGACACTTTCGCATCTACCGCAGACCGATGGTTTTTTATTGTGGCTGATACATATACACCCTCTCCGTTCCGTTTCAGCTATTTTTTGAAAAGCTTTTCTGATTAGGTGTGGGGGACTATGAGGATTCTACAGCATGGTTGATTTGGTAGCCATAACTTTTTTCAAATGAGTCCATAAAACACGATCATACTCTTTGCGGTTTTGTTCGTTTGTGGGCAATTTTGTTATTTTTGCGAGGATTAAATGTGTGGGGCACAATGGGGATTTTGCGGCACGGTTGATTTTTACCCAACACACTTTGACTCTTTTTCAGATCATGCAAAAATACCGGTCGGTAATTCAATGTTCACACTCTCTTGAAATAATGACAAATCAAAATCAATAATCACCACCAACAACTGCTAAATTCCACCAAAAAACCGTCAAACGCCAACCACCGGCCATGTCACCTCCGTCCAAACGCTCCACTCATCAGTCTCGCACTCGTGTCTGCCTGGCATTGGCCACGACAATTGCCGGCGTTCTAATCGCCACCGTCGTCTTGGCGTTGGCGATCATTTGGCGTAGCAGGTCGCAGCGACTCCAAATGGAGTTCATTAGAAGCGGCGGACTGGACATTGACCCGGCCGTGTTGACACGACCGTACATTCGCAAGGACACGCAGCTGATTGTGGCGGCCGATGGGAAACAGTGGAAGTTTAGGAGAAAGCAGTCGACTGGTGGTAGTGACGGTTGGTGGAACTTGACGATGTGGTTCTTTGCTTTTTTGTTTCGCCGGTGGGTAAAATACAATTGCGGCCGAGGTAATCGTGGGATGGTCGCCCAGACCACTGCGACCGCAACAATTCCGCCCACGAGATTCACGTTGCTCTGTCACATATTCTAGAACAGATTTGGTTGCCGTTGATGACAAAGAGGCTGGGCTTTTTCGTGGTGGCGAAAAGCCGCGTTCCTTTTCCAATTCTCTCAATTTTACAAATTGTAATCTTTACAAAATAATTCGTTGCACCAAAACATCATCTTGTCGTTCGAAAAAAAATGCCAAAGCGATCACCGTATTGCACGTTTTTTCAGACCTGCTCGACTGTACCGATCTCGATCGATTAGCCGAGCAGGCCGAGTTCTCGGCCAGTGGCTGGTCGAAGGCCGTCTACAAAGTGAAACAACAACAATCCCCACAAACACAACAATCACCCGATCAACAACAACAACAACAAAACCTGCCAACACAACAACGAACGTTAGCAGTGAAAGTGATCAATTTGCAAGCGGTGCACATGCGCGATTGTCTGCAACAGCAACGATTGGACGTGTGCTACGCGCAGGCTGCTATGAAACTGTTGAAGGAGCTCGCGTTGTTGCACGAAATGGCACATCCGAACATTGTACAGGTAAAAAGGAGAATGCATGGCGGTTCTTCTAAAGGTTTCTGTGAGCCAGTCAAGTAATCATCACACCATTCGAAGCTTAAAAATTGGAATTAACAATGCCATGTCAGTTGCAAGTTGTTTTCAAGTTTCAAGTCGTTTTCAAGCTGGCCATGTTCTGTTGTATGCCTGCAGTGGCTGTTGCCGTTGCAAATAACACCTTTTCACAGTGGTACAGCCCGTTAAGTGTTGCAGTGTTCTTTTGTGTTCCACTGCGAGGACCATTCATTGTTCTCATGTTTTCTTCTGTCGTGTAACGGTGTGTTCTGCTGACCGATCTCTCCACACTACCGTAAAGTCTTGCATATAAGGTTCCTCCCACTTATAAGACCCCCACCCAAAAGTGGGCGGAGTGTCACACGGCGGGAAACCAAAAAATTCAAATTTTTAACTTGGTCAACATCTCACCCCGTTTATAAGGCCCGGAATTCTTAATCTTCGCTTTATAAGACCTCCTCCCACTTATAAGGTTGTCACACAAAATTCCACTTTTTTCAGAAATTTTTGATTTTCAAATTTATATAAGGAGACCTTATATGCAAGACTTTACGGTATATTCACCAGCGCACAACGCGAAAACCGCTAAAAAACAACAAAACCCGAAAAAACAGAAAAATCTGGCGCAACAGCGAAACCGACGCAAATTTCTGAGCGTGCTTCGGAGGCCAGAAACAACACAAAAAAAAAACCAAAAAAGTCGACCGTCACTAAGATGTTCAGAAACGATTCATCAACCGTCATTTGACAAATACGCAGCAAGCGGCTCGGCTGGCAGTAACACTCGGTCATTTCTGCTTCGAATGCAAACGCTGCACGTTTCTGCAGAGCACACAGCGCGTGGAATCTGTCAGCAATGCGTTTTTCTGTATGGCAGCGATTTTTGCGACCACATTAAAACAAACATGAGCTGTTTTCTAATAAATCAACGCAATTGCTGTGTAATATTATTAGTATTTTTATAAATTGCCTGTTTGTTTGGTAAGCGACGGCAGCTCGTACGTATGCGGTAACAGCATCGTGTTTCTGAGAAATATGGAATTGATTTGCGCAAATGACGGTTATTTGTGGTGGAGTTTTTGACGCACCGTGTTGAAGAACTGCGAATGTTCAATGTTGGAGATTTGAAATGGGGGATTTTGATTCTTTCTGCAAAATTCTGAGCAGCTATACAGCTGTACATACTTTTCAAAAGTGTTAGGGTCTGGATCCACTTATTACCTGCGCGCGTGAGGTTACATTTTTTTGAATGTCAGTGCCCCTTGTCACTGGTTGTGTGCTAGCATACAATGCACCAATCAATCATTATGTGGGTTCGATTTGCATGAATTTTCCACGTGTATGGAACCGACTACGGTATTATAACATACGCAGCTGCTTTATAAAATTCACAAAACAATGAAATTTTGCAACGCTGTTTCTTCTCAGCCATCTGAAAATCACATTTTCATAAGAAATGACATTGAAATTAGAATACGGTAAAAAACGAGAAAACAATACACCACAACCGCTTCGCCGCTTTAATCACACGCGTGAAACGTTATCTCAGTGATAACCACCGCTGAGATTGGTGAAGCCCCGGCCCAGTGCCCGGTTCAATGTTGAACTCCGATGTCATCGCATCGTCGAACTCGATGGAACAAAAGAAAAAAATTCAAAAGACACCGCTCCCTGCCTGCTGATACGACATACCGTAATCATTGTGCTTGTGCTTGTTCCGGGACCGCATAGTTTACATCAAATTTCAAACAACGTCGCTTCTGATCGTTCTTTTTCAGTGGACTTGGCTTCTTATTTTCGCCTGCTGTGCTGGTGGTTGCTTGCACAGGCGGTGCGTGACACCACAAGAGAAAAAAGATAAAAGAAACCGAAACCGATCACCCGCCAATTGATGCACGACATCCAACCCCAAAAGACTGCCGGTTTTGAAACGAAAACTGTCTTCCTGAATATCATTTTCTGATCGTCAAGCACTTGATTGTTTTTGACATGTGGCCTCTCGCTGCTACTGTGCGCATTATCGTCCCTGTGTGTCTTATAAACAGCAAAAACAAGACAAAACTGCAAATTTTGGAGATAAATGTGCATTTTTTCGTTCGCTTCGTTTTTGGATGCGCAGAACGCGTTCGTGGGTTGTGTCGAGTGTGCAAAAAGCAATGAATGTTCGTACGGTGGAAGGATACGGTCGAATATTGAAGCGAGAGAGGTGGAATATGTGAAATAGCAGGTCCACAAAGTCGAATGATTAGCAAAAATTGAAATTATTGAAAAAACTCATTGTTGTTGCTTTTTAGTTGCGCGGCTACTGCATTCCACGTCATCCGCTCGATCTGCCGCAGAACGACGACGACAATGCCGGGAACGGCGGAGCGGTCTGGCAATTGGCTGTGATCACTGACTGGGCGACTCCGTTGAATCTCATTGATCTTCTGCAATTGGACTGGGAGACTCGGCTAAAGGTTTGGCAGATTTTTTGGGGTTTGTCAGAGACAGGAAAGCCCGTTCTTTGAAAACAAGAGAAATTATGTTTTTTATTGCTTTGTTCGCGTGAATTGTGAGCGAAATACAACGCGGTGTCAGTTGTTTTTCCCTCGTTGAATGAAATCAGAATATCGTCATCGTCACTAATCGAAAGAAAATGAACGAGAACACAACCCAAAAGTAGCCACTCCCATTAGCTGTTGAACGACGTCGGCTCGCTGCTGGCCTACCTCACGCAAAGCCCGTTCGGCTCCGCCGGACTGACCGACTTTCGCCGTCAACAGTTCGTCCGGCACGCGGACGACGACCGCCTGCAGTTGGTCGACCTCGACGACGTCGCGTTGGTGCAGCCGGCGTGCGCCTCTCGGTCGGACTGTGCGCGAGAGCTGCCACTGCTGCAGTGTGTCGCCAATCAGTGCGTTGGTCGGTTGTCTCGCAGTTTCGAGTGCTTTGTTTTGTGTCATGCGAGCGCGGTTCAAAAGCAACTTTTGGTGAAGAAAACGCAAAAACGCGGACCAATGAAAAATTGGACTGCTAGACGACAGTTTTGGCCAACCATGAATTGTAACCACTATAGTACTCAACACTGCAGCGGGTGTCTGCGTCTGAATATTGCTGTTAAGAGTGTTGCAGAGACTTCCATACAAAATGGTGGGAACCAACTTTGCCGTTCACCGAATTCATGTTGTTTGTTGTGAGCGTGTTGACAAAAAAATTTATGTCAGTCAATTACCGTATTACCTCTATTAACCCCCACCCCCCCAATTAACCCCCCCAAAAATAAACCCCCACCCCTCGACAAGTTTCCAAATAATCCCCCCCCCCAAAATAATCCCCCATGGGGGATTATTGGAAACCTGTTTGAAACACATACCCAGCGAATTCAGTGGCTGGTTGCAGTGAAAATGATAAAATTGTGCTACCAAAGGCCCCAAATGGATGAGTTAATGGTAATTTCATCACAAAAGGCTGTTGTAAAAGGAAATTTCTATGTAGAGTAGAAGTTTCTGCGACTTCCTTCCTGCCATGGAAGGTATTTTTGCCATTTTGCCCACCCCTAAAAATGGTTTCCAAATAAACCCCCTCAAAAAATAACCCCCCCCAAATAAACCCCCACCCCCAAAAGTCGCTGAAGAAATAAACCCCCATGGGGTTTATTAGAGGTAATACGGTATGTCTCAAAAGTATAAAGGCCTGTTTCAAAAAGGTCTCAGTCCCCGATCGCATCGAAGTCGCAGCGGTTCGAATCGGACTGTCAACCCTGCATTTTGCTCACCCACTGCAGACCACAACCAACGATCGAACGTTCGCGCCGCATACCGCGCGTTTTTCGCCGACCTCCTGATGCCGGGCGTACCGGACGAATTGTGGGCGGACGCGGTTGCGTTGCTGGAGGACATGAAACGCGCACGACTGAGTGCCGACGAAGTGCGCCGGTTCGTCGGTCAGTTGGCGGCGCGATACGCCAGCTATGTCGCTGTCTCCGAGGACGATCTGAGACGGGCGGACAGGGCCGGTGAGCAGTGTTGCTGCGTGCTTTGTTAAGGGGCATTCATGAAGCAGTACAGGGTGGGCCAAAAAAAGGTTCCAATTCTAAAATGCTCTCACTGGCGTGTGCTAAGGTGTTTACAGCTGAAAATTGGAACACTATTAGAAAACATTCGGAGGTTTTTCTGACCTAATTTTTGTCACGATATGTTGCCCCTGTCACTCACTACAGCAAAATATCTGGAAAATATGAAAAATCGACAAATGTTGTAAAATGCAGAGGGTTGATTTAGCTGCAACAAAGGGACCTCATGGCTTAAAATTTGGAACAGTGTTGGAACACTTTGGAAGCTTTTTTGTGATTAAATTTTTTTTGGTTTGACGTTTCAGTTTATGTTTACAGTGTATTTTTTTTAAAAAATAGCGATTTTTGACGAAAAAACAACGTTCACCCATAATCTCACTGTTTATCATTGCTCATACCGACTTGCGAACTGATGTATCGCCACGCGGGGGAAAATGAATTTTGTACAAAATTGCCGAACCACTGTGGATAACTTATTCGCATGTTCCCACCAATTGGCAGACCAGACTCGCTTCTCTGCCGTCCACTTAACCATGATGGCAGCAACGACTGAAAATGGAATTGCATCTTTCACTGCAGAAAACAACCAGTCTGCTATGGTGAAAAATATCAGAGTGACAAATTGTGTGAATCAAAAAAGAAAAAAAAACAGTTTGCATCTGGAAAGATAAATTCGCATCTGCTCTGGGCTGAACCGCTCACGCACGCTCAGACTCGAAGTGAAACATCAGGTTGATCAAACACTGTTCAAATGCAATTCAGCATTCGGCATTTCCAAGCTACTGTATGTGCGTATTGTTTTTTTCATCTTTTTTTGTGTTGTGAGCACTCGGGTTTTCACCAACGTTCATCATTTGGTTTTTGTTACAGCTAAATTAACTTTCTGCGTTTTACCACATTTGTCGATTTTTCATGTTTTTCAGATATTCTGCTGTAGTGAGTGATAGGGACAACATACCGTAAAAAAATTTAGTCAGAAAAACCTCCAAAATTTTTTTAATGGTGTTTCAATTTTCAGCTCTAAACACCTTAGCACACGCCAGTGAGAGCATTTTAGAATTGGAACCTTTTTTTGGCCCACCCTGTATTTAGTGACCGCGTGGCGCGTAGCTATGTTTTAACACTGCTACGGGTCACTAAATACTGTTTCATGAATGCCGCTTTAGTTTGTGCGCTTTTTACCGTGGTGACCGTAAAATCCCGTTTGGTTTATAATCTTTTTACTGTTGTTTCCGTAAAATCTTGTTAAAACAGTCGAACTCGAAATTATAGGGAAGCAGCTGATTGGTTGGTGGTCACGTGATGCATGCTTTTTGTGCAAACCAAACTCCGCCCCCACAGCAATTTATGCACAGAAAGCACGCATCACGTGATCACTACGGCGACGCTGATTCACTATAATTTGGAGTTCGACTGCATGTAAAAAACACAAGAATATTTCCGTTTCCGGCACGTTTCCGAAAAAAAACCAAGCTTTTGCTTCGCTTTTATTAAAAAACGAGTTCGCAGCTGAAGCTTCAACCAATTCAACAACCTCACAAAACGAATCATTATTTTAAAAAAAATGGTGCACTGCGTATCTATGTAGTCTAGTTAATAGTTTTATCGCAGTTTCCCGTTTTTCACCGAACGACATGAGAATGAATCATTGCAGTATACGACGTGCTGCACAACATGACCATTCCATCAGCAGTCGGCGCGTACCCGTGCCACAGCAGTCGCTCGCAAGTCGAGTGCGAACTGAGCGTCAGCAGCGTCTCGGAGGCACGGGCACTCTGCGCCGGCAGCCATCAGTGTGGCGCCATTGTAGTCGAAAATGGGCGACGCTCTTGGACTGGTAGGTCAAATGATTCGTTGGAAAAACCGTTGCCACTCAGAAAAACCATCAGGCACACTTTAGAAACATTCTTGGGAACAGCGCCCAAAAACGTTTTCTAACTGTTTATCCCTGCAATGTTTCCTGATACCCGCTATTTTCTCAGTGCGGGAAAGAAAAACAACTTTAAAAAAGTTCTCGACAACATTTGTAGGTCGTCTTGTTGTTCAACTGAAGAAGGAGACCAGCATGCTGGAGCCAGCAGACGGCTCCGTTGTGTACAGGCTTCGGCGCTTGTAGAAAAAAGCAAACGATTCCGACGCGCTGATCAGCTAGATTTGAGTTTGCCGCGCCGACGTGGGAGATTGATTATCATTAATTGCTCAACCCTTTTCAATCCTTTATGTTGTATTGACTGTTTCCTAAAATCTGAGGAAATCCTCACTAAAAAGCTTCAACAGTCGAACTGATATTTGAAGCAAAAACGTCGGTGAGAGGGATCGAAAATTGTTCCACACAAAAGAAAACCGTGTCACACTTTTTTCTCCATATCGAGCTTACATGCTTACAAACTAAACACAAATCTTTATATGCCTTGTTATTTTGCCGTTTGTTTAACTTTTCAGTAAATAATTTCGTATTCACAAAAATTACCAACGGGTTTTTTCGTTTGTTTATTGTCAATCGATACAATTCGTTACACGATACTTATTTCCTTGATTATGTTGAGATTACAATGATTGTACGGTGTTCTTTTGTTTGTCTTTTGTGTCATAATATTCGTGTTTGTATTGAAATTCTCATATATCGGGTTTACTCTTCATCAATTAGATCAGAGATGGCATCAGTATATCACTGAAAAAAATACGTGATAAAGCCGGCGATAACCAGTGATGGGGCCGATTCATGGTAACTCTTATTTTTTCTGTTTTATCAGAAAGTTCCCAAACACCATTAAGATGCTATCTTTGGTTGATCTATGTCAACGGTTTTTATGGAAACTACTCGTGTTCTAAAAAATGCATTTTCCGAATACTTTTCCTACTACACAGCTCACCGTGGGCAGCAGACAGGGTACACGGAAGTGTATGACGTCGACTTGCGTCATGAAGTTTGTACATATGAAGTGTGTTTATTAAAAACTGTCAGACAGACATGACGTGATACACTGCGGAAAAACACAGTCGAATACTCAGTCACCCAACAGCACCATTGATCAGGTGCATTTCGCGTTCGTCTGCAACTTTTTCTTCGTCGACACACGGATGAGAACGTCGGCGTCTGACAAGCTCTAATAAACAGACTGTATTATTATGTGTAACGTTTTATCAGAACTTGTGATTATCTTGTTGATTTCTTCGCCACCTAATTATGATAAACTTTCAGAAATCATCTGATGTTACAGTGTTAGTTTCAGTTTGAAAGACTATCTTCAAAGAAGAAGCTTCTCTTCCTCAGTAAGATGACTCAGAAGCTGATTGGCTGAGCAATAATCATGCAAACCAATCAGCGAAATATTCAAGGCAGTGCGCTTGTTCTTTTATTATTTTAACTGGACTAGAACATTATTGGTAAATATTTTGACCAAAAAACAAAAAGAGCCAATTTGAACAGTCATTAACTGATAAATAATATCACGACGGAATTGCAACGTAAGAAACAATTCGAATACAGCACGCTTTTTAGGATTTGAACATTGGGTACAGCGAATACAATCCGATCAAATCAAATATCAGAGTCCAGAATCCAACCCTTTGACTTTCGTACCCGCGGGTCGTCGTAAGAAGCCAATTCCTCCCGAAGCATTTTCAGCTCGAGATTTGGAATAAAACGACGGTCGTTTTCCTCAGCGCTGTATTCTGCGAATCAGAAAGAAAACTGAATCTCAATCCGGTCAAAAGTTTGATTTGACCAACAAATTGTTACAAAATCGAGTTCAAAATACTATAAATTTTGCTCAAAATCAATGTCTTTTGAACAAAGGATTTTGGAAAGTTTTGTCACCGCCTGTTGTTTTGCTTTTTGCGAAAGGTTTCGATTTGTCCATCCCTGGGAACCCGGAAGAGGCACACCCCGCCTCGCGGGAGTGCGCTTTTGTTGTTTCGGAGCTCGTTTGTCAAGCGCGCGGTCGATGAATGTTCACTACCAACTTCTTGTTTCACAATGGATATTAGCGCAAACAACACCAAAAACAACCAAAAAAACACCCGAACGAACCGTTCAGCTGGCAATTGACGGCCTCCGGCTGGTTCGTATGGAGAATGTCGAGCAGCAACGGCAGAAACACGGAGCCGACGTCGGTCAACTCAATCACGAACTCGTGACGAATCAGATTGAACGTCGTTTGGACGGCTGTTGAATTGCGCATGAACACCTGCGTGCGCCAGCAGCGTTGCGGCAGTGCATAGCTGCAATGCAAACGCGTAGCAGATAAGCCAATCAGCTAACTGAAAATGTTATACATACTGAATAAACTGTGAACAAGAACTTCCGGTACGGAACAAGAACAAACGAAAAAACCCAGAAAGACCACTAACGCATCAACAACATTCAGCGACAGTTTTCGACAGAGTTGCTGAACATACTGCTGGAAATGGTGCAAGGCCGACGAATCGTAACTGGTCAGATTCAGTGTCAACTTGCGAAATTCCGGGTATAACTTGGTTTCAGGCTGAAAAACAGTTAGTCGACAAAAGATCTAAAAACAACGCGTCTACATCCAGAGCAGAACCCGTTAGTGAGGATTGTGAATTTGAAAACCTCCCCATTTATACACGGCAAAGCTTTTTTGGATCACTTTTGTGTGTTTGGTCTTGGCAAATTGAAATTAAAATTTAAAAAATGGGAAAGCGATTGTGATTCCTTTGGGGAGAAGGCGACACAGTGTCTCTCAGTTTTGATTGAGTGACCGCGCCACGGTACACGACCCATCAACCTGCACCATTGCACGTGATGACGTGGTGAGCACAGAAAACGAAACCGGAAAACCTTTTAGTCCCTTCTTCCAACTGGCAAAACAGCACGCACAAATTTTGGCTCCTGGAACTCCCAGAACTCTCGCACGTCTTCGTGAGCGGCGTGTGGCACTTGATCGACGTCTTCATCAATCGACTCCGACCAAACGGTTTCGTTCAGCAGTTTTTTATCGGCGCCAAGCGGCAGCAATCGTTGCGCCCCTGCGGTGAGTTTTCATGGCTGACAGTAACAGTTGCTTTTTGTTGCATGGTTGACAGTAACAGTTGTTTTTTGTTGCATGGTTGACAGTAACAGTTGTTTTTTGTTGCATGGTTGACAGTAACAGTTGTTTTTTGTTGCATGGTTGACAGTAACAGTTGCTTTTTGTTGCATGGTTGACAGTAACAGTTGTTTTTGTTGCATGGTTGACAGAACAGTTGTTTTTTGTTGTTGTTGTTCATTTACCCCACAGCAGAACAGTGTTTAGCGCAAGCCAGGCTGCTGTAACCGATATTTTTCGCCCCCCCCCAAAAAAAACGCCTTGGCTCGCTCGGACACTGGTGCACTGGAGCAACTTTACAATTATTCGATTTTCCATTTCGTAAATGCTGGTTTACTTTTTTCGTCAATACTTATACGTTCAGTCAAAACCTGGACAAACAGCATAAAGGTCTCCGTGTCACACGCTGTTCTTACAGTTTAATCGGAGTTCCTGCGGTTCGCGAAACAAAATGAAATGAAAATGTCAGTTGTTGTTCCGAACACGGGTCTTCTGGGTCCTCTGCCCCCTCCCCTCCATCCGATACCACCAACGATGGAGTGGTGTTTTGATACTTTTGGCTGTCGGTCTTAAGAATCAAGCAATAATCCTGTATGTGTTTTTCACAAATCGTTTTGATTGTAAATTTTGAGAAACGAACAACCAAACATATAATTCGATATCTATAGTCGAACGCTGAGTTTAGCTATCAGCTGATTGATTGGTGATAATGATCAAGGGATGCATGCACACTTTCTGCACAGGCATTGCTGCGGAGGTGGAGTCTGTCCTGCACTGAAAGCATGCATCACGTGATCACCAACCAATCAGCTGATAGCCCATTTTTTGAGTTCAACTTTATTCGAAAAGAAACAGAAAAATGTTGAAACAAGTTATCGAACCTCGATCGACCAAACTTCGATGATCTTGAATGATCGGTGGTTTTCGTAAATGCACCGGAATAGCATCGTGTAGATCGTCTGGTGCCGAGCTTTCAGAGTCCGAAACGGGACCAGTTGAATGGAGCGAAATCGTGTTTGTTCTGAAATCAAAACTACGACAATCGTTGGCCTCTTGTGGTGCAACTGGCACTGGCTCTCTCGAAAAGTATCAGCTTTTGTTGACGACCGCACAATTTCCGTTTCACTGAGATGACCACACGCACAGACACACTTGTCGACAAACACACAGGCACATACACACACACGTGACGTGCCCATGCGATGATATTATGATCTTTTATTTTGATCCCGAGACTCAATGCGCTCACAGATAGGTAAACAGTTTCTCAAATGATGCGGGAATGTAAAATTGGCAATGTGAACTGAGGTCGAGCCCGAGCCGAGGTCGACTGTCACTTCGGCGATTTTGACTTGCCACATAAACAAAAATTGAAACAGTTTCCTACTTCTACGCTTCTAGTTTAACTTTTCCTACTTTTCTGAGATCTGGAACATGCGGCTGCTTTTTTCAGCGAACAAATGTTGAAAATAAGACAAAAATCAAAATTTCGCTCACATAAATTTCCCGGTTGAAGAAAATCGACTGTTCAACAGAGTTCTCATTGGTAGCCGACAATAGCATGCAGTTTTTGTCGTGGAAATTGCGGCCATTTTCTTCACCTTTGGTCTCTCAGTTACTTTCAGTTTCACCCTCAGTTACTTCGCTTCCACAGACAGCGGGGGTCAAAAAAAGTAAAAATCTAATTTTTTAAACCCACAGTTGTTCTGGGGGCGGGCGGGCGGGCGGGCTACGGTTCGATTTAAAAAAAAAATTATTCTTAAAAAATGGGATTGTTTTCAATCAGTACCGAAGACGAGGGGGGGTGGGGGGGTACACCCCCCCCCCCCACAGCCCCCGAGACCGCCCCGTGGGGGGGGGGGGGGGGGCCCCTCACGCGACACCCACCCCCCAAAACCTGACACTGGACCATCCACACCCCCCCCCACCCCTAAGTAACAGTGACACCCCCCAAAAAATTTCTCGGACCACCCAAAAATCATGAATTTTTGCTCAAAAATCATGATTTTTTGTCTTTAAAGTCCATAATATAAGCTAAATATATGATAACTTGACATTCTTCATTGTAATTTCAAAGATTTTGCAGCAAAATTTAGCGTTTTTCCTTCAAAATTTAAGCCAAAAAATCTCATGGGTGGGGTGGGGGGGGGGGTGTGCACCCCCCCAGAAAATTTTCTGCAATAGTGCACCCCCCCATGGCCCTAGCCTGGGGGGGGGGTGGGACTGTACCATGAGTGTCACCCCCCCACAGTAAAATTTTCGGCACCCCCCCCCCCCCCCCACGTGACGACACCCCCCCCCTCGAAAATTTGCTTTCGCCTTCGGTACTGTTTTCAATCAATTGGCCCCGGTTTTGGATCGTGCGCAAAAGGCAGCCCCAAGCCAACCTCCAAATTGATGTGGGTGGAGCCGTGGAGGGTAAGTTTCATGAAAGTTTTTGCCAATTTGAAAAACTAAACTGGTTTTGTTTGGTTTTAAAAATGCAAAATTCGAACTCAGCGCGTCCGCACGGTTCAAATGAACGAACCTATTTTTGTTGACCATCAGATTTTTCTTCCGCATTTAAATTTAAAAAAAATTTAATTGAAAAATTATTTAAAAATTGGGATTTTCATTTTTTTAGAACCGCAGCCGTTGCACTGGAGGAATCAGCTTGTGAGGTGGCATGCGTGAAAGGTGAAACCAACCAAAAACAAACAAATCATGCCCCTGCACAATTCCACTCAAGAGTACTTGTACGAGTTGGCAGACTGTGTACGCCAGCGTAAATGGGAATACGCGGCCGTTGCGGCGGTTGGTGCACGTTCTATTTTGTTTTTGCTTTTGTTGAGGGTACAGAGTACAGACCACCAGACAGACCCGTTCATATCAAAATTATGATGGATCAGAATGTTTTGCATGACGTCCGCTGGAAAAAATTAATGTTCATGACGTTGTTCAATGTTTGCTCATTTTCTATGTGTTTGTGTTTTTGTCGCAGGAACTGCTATCCGTTCGCGACGACCATGTTGAGCTGCGATTTCTGTGGCAAGAGCAGCCGGATCAACTGCAGCTGCGGCGTATGTTCGCTCAGGTGACGAAACGGCAAAAACTCTGTTTCATCAGATCATAAATCTGATAAAAAAAACCATGTACCAGTTCAGTTCAGTTTGGTACCATTGAGTTGTGTCTGTCTACTAGCACCCAATAAACTGATCCGGTCGTCTGTGGCGCATCGAACTACAATGAACCAGTTCATGTTGCGACTCGCTGATTGATTACTCTTCACCTGGCTCGCTGATTGGTTGTGCAAGCAAATGCAGCGTGCCAAGATTCAAATGTTCGAAAGTTGAAATTTTGACAATTTGAATCTGACCTGATTGACTGATCGAAAATTTTCAGCCGTTCGACGGGATCGTCGCGTCACACTTGCGCATTCTCGCCTTGCTCAGCCAGGCGCGCTACGAGGCCGCCTATAAAGCGCAGGCACAAATGGCGCAAATATTCGTCAAGGTAACAAAAGTCCTAGCCGAAGACGGTGCGCTTTTTTAATAAAAACACAGTGCTGTTGCATAATCGCAAACAAACAAACACACCGCCAAGCATGCGCGCGCTGCTGCGCTATCATGTGCCTGTGTGTTTGTGTGTGACTGTGCAGCGTTGCTGTGCTGCGTGTCCGTCCACCATCTTCAGATTTTGACGTTGGGATTGTTTCGCTCACGGTTTTTCTTATGGTTTTAAAAGACAAGTGGCAGATACCAAATCCAGACCAGACCAGATACAACAGAAACCACATTGTACCGTGAACCAATGAAGGGGGCTTTCAGAAGTGGTTGTTTTCCAGTTATTTTTTGTGATGAAACCGAAATCAAACAAGAGCCAACCCAAAACTCTTGACTTCTGACATACCGCAACTGCAGGAAGTGATCCAGAAACAAACCGGCAACTGGTTTCTCCCTTTGTGCTGTCGCATCTGCGCCGACCTGAGACTCATCGCTAAAGCTGTTCGTTTTTTTTCGATTTCAGAAACACGATTTTACTTTTAACGTTTTTTTGGAGTGTCAGTGTTAAAATACAAAAAAATCACTGTCAACATTTGTGATCCTTCCCCTACGCAACATGAGTGCATTGTCTTCGCAATGATTCGTCTGAAAGCAAATGAAATTTCAAAAAATTCCACATTCACAGGCAGACCACAGTCGAAACAGAACTGCAACCACAAACGACAACGAAATCGACGATGTCACTAGGACGGATACACAGCAAGAGACTAGTTCGCTGTATGAAACATCAGCTGGCACTATCATGGACTGTTATCGCGCTTGCGTCACGGACTCGTCGGTTTCTTTTCTCGTTTTGCGATTCCAACTTTTTTGGGTCAAAAAACGGCCGTTTATTGGTCTGTTTATTTGCAACTCTGCTGATTGGCTGGTGTGACTTGGAAATGAATGAATGACACGCACAACAATGAAGTCGATTATTGCTTGTTGGCAGTGCACACAAGACAAACACACTGGCAGCACACAGTGTTCACACGTCACGCGTGTGCCTGCCTGTGTGTTTGTTTGGGGAAATGTACAGTGCCTTGTTATGTGCACGGCACGGTCTTCCGACTGGGACTTGTGAATAAAGAAAAACATTGTTTTTTTTTTATTCAGCCGCACCGCGCCGGAGTTGTCGAAACGCTTGTCGCTATTGAATCTGACCAATCAGCTGTTTCGCGTTTATTTCAGGGTTCGTTGTTGGTCGATAAAATTTCGCAAAACCGCAGTTACCACAAAAAATCTTAGAGTGTGTTTTTTTCAACAAGCTGACTTGGATTGGACAACAATGAATTTTCAGATCAACAAACTGAATCTGTTGAAACCATTGATTCGTGCGGTCGATAATTGCGGTGCGCTTTGGGAACATTTTAGTATGGCCGATAAAGTGACGTATAAATATTATATTGGACGCAAGGCAATGTTCGACTCGAATCTGTCGGAAGGTGGGTTTCGATAAGAAAGGAATTTCTAGTTAGTTGAGCTAGTTTTCACTGTTTTACAAAATAAAAATAGTTCAGTAGCCAACTGGATCCATCGTTTCATTTTACCATTACTGGCTTGAGGTATCACAACTTCCTGTGGAACTGTTTTGAACTGTTTTGCTTGGTTTTTTTTGCTTTTGGCAACAGACTGTATTGTTAGTAACTGAGGCGCGATGTTTGTTGGTCTTTAATAAACTTTGTGGTGACTTGAGTTGGAGGCTGTGCGAAGCCAATCAGCATGCTGAACGCCATATTCTGTTTTTTGTGATTGAAAATGCCAAGATTGTCGTTTTTTCAGCGGAAAACTCCCTGCAATACGCGTTCGTCAACTGCCCGCCGGAGTGCAAGAAGAATCGTCGTTTAATCTTGATGTATCTGGTGCCGGTGAAAATGTTTCTCGGTGCGGTTTCTTTCCTTGTTTTGCATTCTGCTCTTACCCTCTCCAATCTTTTACCTGGTCTGAAGACCGCGCCTGTTGTTTCACACACAGTAACAGCGCAAACACACAGGCACACACACACGCACGACTGCTGGTTTGTGACTGGTTCAACAGTGTTGCATTGTTGTATTATTTGCAATCGAACCGAGCGCACAGACTTCCGGCTAATTCAAACCTGATTGACGCGTTAAGCTTTGAGGAATTTGGATCCGCTGATTCGGACGCAACTGCGTGATATACCAATTTACATATACCAAGCTTTCGACTGCAGCTGTGTGTGTCTTAGTTTATTTGTTTTATTTACATGAAAAAAGGCTTTTTGTTGTAAAAATATGAAACTGAAATAAAAAATGCAGGCCACATGCCGTCCGATCGACTGTTGCAGCAGCACAACTTGCAGCAATTCTCACAAGTGGCACAAGCAGTCAGGTCTGCAATTTAGGGTGCCAGTTATTTTGCATTTCAGAGTCACGGTTGTTGGCTACGCGCTGATTGGTTGATGTTGCCTGACTTGAAGTCCTGGTCAGAAGAAACAGTTGTTGTTGTTGGGATTTTTAGGCGATCTTTTTTAGCCAGGGCTAACCCAGAGAAGCGTACAGAACGCCATCGAGTAAGGCGCCCATCGAGTTTTCTCTGTCATTAAGTGCCTATACACTCCTCGGCGGGGCTCGATCCCCAGAAGGAAGGCATTTAGTCTAACGCACTACCACCAGGCCACGAGGGTGACAACAATGATTTTTTTGCTCAAAACTGTGAGCTTGCACGGCATTGAGCAAGCACACGAATAGCACCAGTTCATTGTGGCGCAGAATCACGGGGCTTCAGACAAGGACCAGTCTTCATATGGGGATTTAGGGACTAGTCATCGGACAAAGACTGGAAAATTTTTTTTTAGCTGACCAAAAAACATGGGTTCGAGTGAAACATTGTTGCTTTTGTGTCAGAGAAGGCAACCTGCTTGCACTGGACGCAGCGTTGGAGCAGCACGAGCATTTCTTCATTCACTGCGGCATCTTTCTGATGTTGGAGAAATTGAAGGTGATCACCTACAGGACGTTGTTCAAAAAAGTGTACGTTCGGTGTTGTTGGCTTTTTGGCTTTGTTTTTTTTGTTGCCGGTTCATCGTGTTCGTTTATGATATTACGAGAATGAAAAATTGCAAATGAATTCGGTCTTCGCTCACTAGATGAAACCGCGCCAGTAAGCGACAGGTTTTTCAACCTGTATTATCAGCAAACAGCCTGTATTATCAGCAGCTAGCATTCCAGCGCTATTGAGTGAGGCACACTATTGAGCATTGACCCCGCACCTGCTGACTGCATTCCGTCTTCGCAGCAATTTTGCGTCATTTCTTGTTCAGCTGCCGCATAATGGACACACATCAAATTCCGTTGGACGCCTTTCTGACGGCGTTGAAATTCATGAAAGTCGAGGACGTTGACGCTGACGAGGTCGCTTGTATCATCGCGAATCTCATTTATCAGGTGTGCTTGGTTTTTATTTGGTATTTGTACCCAAGGCCTTCAGCATAGCATAAGAAACACTGCAGCTATGCATGTTTGTCCCATTTCCACATCAGGGGCGCATCAAAGGCTACTTGTCTCATCAGCACCAAAAGCTGGTGATCTCCAAGCAAAACCCATTCCCGGCACTGTCCACCGTGGTCAACGTGGCGTCATGAACTGCAAAGAAAATACCGGTTTTTTCTGACACACGGGTTTTAGTTCAATTTTCTGTTATTATTCATTGTCGTGAATTTTCTGTTGCATCAAGCTCGTGTTTTTTTATAATGCTTGATAAATACAACTGTAAAGCTCATTTTGCGTGAAGCAAAATGAAATAAAAATGGTCAAAAGTGTCTTGACTTAAACAGTAAATTAACAACTGATATAAGTTTCCAACAATTTCTTGAAACGCGGGAAAAACACGCAGTTGCATAACAATGCACAGAGCAGAACAGACAAGTGTAACTAAAGGTGTTCTGCATCTGAAGATGTTTACGTGTTTTGTTTTAAATTTCTAACGTTTTTTGAAGAAACTTGTTTCATGAAGGGATAGTTTTGCTTTGCTTTGCTTTTATAGTAGTTTTCTCTTTCAGTCCGATTTTCAGGAAAATAAAATGCTAGAAACGATTGAATAATACAAAAAATATGCGAAAACGACCGGTTTTGAAAAAAGTTGAATGAATGAATTGCCCGCACTTGTAAACGGTTTATTTTTTGGTGTGTTTCTTGATTAACTTGGCAAGAAACATTCAATGGCACAGTTATTAGTGGATGCCTGGGTAAAACTTTATCACTTTGTAAACACAAACAAACTGCCATCATCAAAATTTTGCTATTAGGATATTTGCTTCTGCAGCACAGTTTACTTCTGCTAAAGGTTGTTTTTGAAAAAAGCAACGAAATTCCTTTCCATTCTTCAAAGCACGTTATGCACAGATTGGACAAAAAGTAAATCTGGTCAATTATGGAATCAAACATTTCATACCGAAATGTTTTCGTTTCTTTAAATTGGGATTCAACAGCGTTTCAGTTGACGGGCCAATAAGTTTTCAAAGCCAGATTTTTTTTGGAAAGCTGGTGACCGCATAAGTCACGCTGGTTTTTCAAATACAGCAGCACCATTCAGCCGGTTGCATGAAAATAAAAAAGTTTTCCATAATTTGACTTGTTGAACGTCTGTTTTGTTGACATAAACAACATTTTTTCTGTTGTGTTTTGCAGAAAAATACTCAGCCGGCACCAACTTGCACCATTGTCACTCAATCAGTCATTCCATGCCTCACATCACAATAACGTGGCAACATTTTGCAGAATATGCTTTTTTCGCGTGCCCATTATGGCTTGTCTTTTCGCAAAACTAATCGAATTTAGATTCTTCAACTAGTCTTTAGTGTTTTTGGCAAAGAACTTTTTGTCCGTTATCACTACGCTATTTTACTTTATAAAATGTAAAGTTTATATAAACCGTTTATAACGTTAGATCCACGCATCCCCCCAATGAAAGATTTTCCGCTTGAAAACACTTGATTTTTTTTAGTTTTTTAAGCCGTCTATGATGCTTTGACCGCAATTTTACAGTATTTATAACCATGGATGAAGCACCAACAGAAGAAGAATTCGTGCCCGTCCGTTTGAACGGTTTCCGGGCGCACGTCATGGAAAATGCGCTTGATCTGGCCAAATTAACGGAAGAACAAAAAATCGCTCTTCAGCAGGTATATATTTTTGTGCAGATTCTGCTAAATCACCGAATGGTTGCATGCTAAAAATCGATGGACATTTTTTTTCATGGATTTTCGGGGACAACAAGAAGGAACACCCTTTTGCAATGGGTGATTTCTTGTCGATTTTTTGTCGCAAGAAAATGTCCAATATCCAGGAAACTGTCTGTCATTCGATTTTAACCTGTATGACTCTCCGGCGAAACTTGCATTTTTGTGTAACTCGCTGATTGCCCGCTTGTGTATTAGATGCTTGTGCTTGTTCTCGCCGATTAGATAGCTGCTCGATGCAGCGAAACTGCGGAATACAAAATTTCCCAAAGTGAACCATTGCTGCTCCATACCGCCTACCGGAATGAAGCGTGAATGTGTGCTGTGATGTAATCGGAATGAATCATAATTGCACAATAATGTAACTTCAACAATATGTGGATCCTCATTAATGCAACAATAATGTATCAGTTAATGAAAAGAGGGATTACTGTAATTTCCGTTTTTATGCAGCAACGCACACATTATTGCATAGAAATGTTGCTTTGCAGCTGCAATGTACATTCCTGCGTAATCATGCCAAATACCGTAAAGTCTTGCATATAAGGTTCCTTCCACTTATAAGACCCCCACCCAAAAGTGGGCGGAGTGTCACACGGCGGGAAACCAAAAAATTCAAAATTTTGACTTGGTCAAAATCCTACCCCGTTTATAAGGCCCGGAATTCCTGATGTTCGCTTTATAAGACCTCCTCCCACTTATAAGGTTGTCACACGAAATTCCACTTTTTTCAGAAATTTTTGATTTTCAAATTTATATAAGGAGACCTTATATGCAAGACTTTACGGTACATTGCAGCTCACGTTGCAGCTCCATTCCGGTATGTTAAAGTGGACCGTTTTCCCTGTGTTTCTTGCATGTCATTAGAAACTTGACCGGCCAAGAGTAGGAGCAATAATAAAAAGCAGGAAAAAAATTCAAGCTTTCCGATGCGGTGGCGGATGAAATCCGAACTTCGGACGGGACAATGTTTCAGAGCAACTATTTGCTGCATTTCCTGCGAGGTTAGTTGACACAATTTGCATAAAACCCAAGATTAGTTAGAAAATAATGAAAGGATCCAGCAAATGAGTTTCCAATGGAATCCAAAAGTTACTCAACACAGTGGTGACTGTTTGATTGATTTGTGTTTCTGAGTGATCAAAAAATGGCTCTCAAGAATCTTGCGTTTTTCAGCGCGCGACTTTAACGTGCCTGAAGCTGCACACATGGCAAGAACCGTGAGTGAACACTTCAAGCGATAGTTTTAACAGTTCACATGCCAGTGTGTTTATTAGTGTGCTACTATATGATTGAAACCAGTGTCAAAATCAAAATTGCAGCACTTGAAGCTGCGTCGTTGTCTGAACCTGGACGTGCCTGAGATCAAGGACTTGAAATCGAATAAGGTTTTCTACACTTTAATTTTTTTTCGCTGAAAATTTTCTTTGTTCAGTACTTTTCAATGAGCACAACTTTGAATGATGATTGATTTTGCGGTGTTAGCATTAATGCATCAATCATTGTGACAATTTCGAGGTTTTTTAATATCAACTTATACTTCTGAAAAAATTTTTCAGCTGATGGATCAATATTTCACACGAGGCCAGTTTGGCCACGATAAATTCGGTCGACCGGTTGTTTATTTTCCATTTGGGGGCATCGATCCGAAAGGTAATTTGTGAATCTAACCCAAAAAACCGTTTTGCAAACACAAACAAATGTTACCTGTATATCTGAAACAAATGTGTTTTTCAAGAAAAAATTTAAAAAAAAACTCACAATTTTTTTTCTAAATCAGGCATCCTCAGTTCGATACGTTATCGAGATGGCTACAGCACTATTGCGCATTATCAGGAGACCCGCAAACGGCAATGTGCTGAGAACTCGAAAAAGGTGAAACATTGAATTTTATGGCTTAATAAGTTAAAATAAACTACGCAACGTTAAGCAACTCTTAATGTTGCGTCAGCGTTATGCAAAACCCAAATCCAATCCTAAATTCATTCCATGGCAAAAATTCGCGTGGTACTTCGTTTGACTTTTTGGATTTCAACATGGAATTGAATTTTGGAATCGATTTTTGGCATAGAATGAATTTTGGAATGGATTTTGACATTTGTTAGCGTGGTGTATTTTTCTAGCTTCAATCATTTGCGCTCTTTTTTCCAGTTCGGTCGGCACATTTCACAGATCATGTACGTGATTGACCTGGACGGCATCGGCGCGCAGCACCTGTTCAAACTCGGCTTGACTTGCTTTCAGCAGGTTTGTGCTGTTTGCACTCTGTGTTCCACGCTAAGAAAAAATGCTCATTGAATTTTTTTTCATGTCCTTTTTACGACCTATCAATTTTCTTGATCCAAACATGAAAGCGGTTGAATGGGTGACCCGTTACCAACTAGCGAATTGCAAGCAACTGTTTTACCACTTAGGTATCTTTTGGACCAAAGGGAACATGAAAAGCAACAGGTTGTTTTTTCTTAGTGCGTTTCAAAAACGTTTTCACAGATGAAAAATCGTGCGGACGACAAAATTCAAGAACTAAAATCCAACTCCACAAATCTCTTGCAAATGAAACGAATGATTTTTGTGACACTTTCAGATCGGCCGCAATTTGGAGCAACACTCGCCAGAGTTCCTTTTCAAATGTATCGTCATCAATGGTTGGTCAATCAAAATTAAAAAAAACGGCACTGAGAAATCGGTGTTATTACCAATTTGTGGTGCTTTGATTGGCGTTACAAAACGCCAGCTGGTGTTTCAAAGCTCTAGATTTTCTACAGTACTGAAGTAGCCGCTGGTCACTGGTCGGTGTACTGAACATGAGCAATGGGTGGGTCAGATGCTGTGCGGGTTTTTAAAACTTCCTTGGAGCCGGCTCTGACCCGCAACCGCACCAAATCTGGCAACTTTTTTTCATTTCAGCACCAGCGATATTCCCGACCCTGTACAGTGTGATCAAACCGGTGCTCGCGCAAGCGACTCGACAAAAAGTGCAAGTCTTTGGAAGTGCGCAATAATATAGTTGTAAAGTTTGTCGTCGTGTCATTGTAAATGTCATTGGAGTCAGTCCAGCATCCCACATTTTAATATCACTATGAGAAGAAAAGCCATAGCCATGCCAAAAAGCTCACCAAAATGGTATGCTATGGTCGGTAGCATGTATCATTTTGGTAAACTTATTTCGGGAAAATTTTCAAAATTCAAAAACAATACATACTAAGCAGCTCACTAAGATGATGGTGATCTTCTTGGCATGACTTTTTTCTCAATGACTACGAAAAACAAGCCTTCACCTAAACGAAAATCACGAACCGCAAATCTTTTTTTGCAGAAAACGGATGGCAAGAAGCGCTGAAATCGTACATTGATGCTGAGCACATTCGATCGCATTACGGTGGC